>JAPDOI010001079.1:0-226425 GCA_029168955.1 Aplectana chamaeleonis | reverse complement strand
CGGTCCTCAATTGCGTCTCGACACGCTTTGCGGCACGCTCCCGAGTCAGAAGAGCTTCCAGCGCAGCAGCCGCCGATCTGCTGACTCTAGGTGGGTTTTGGAAACTGCAAACTAAAAAAATTGAAGTAAATTGTATAAAAAAGCGCTGGAAACCCGACTGACTCGAGCGCTTGCGGCCGCAAAGCGTGTCGAGACGCAATTGCGGACCTGAATTTGGCCCAGCTAAGCACATTACTGTCCACTGTTTCACGTACTAAGTACATATTGAGTTGCGTTCAGTATTTGACAGCTAACCATGTTTAAGGTGTATGGTACACTTGATCGCTGTCATAAGCGACAGGCATAAAATCTAGCACAAATCGCGCGGGACCTGCATCGGAGCAGCGGCATCGGTTGCCGTAGGAGCAATTATGGCGCGTCAGCCGCAGCGACGTGTCGCGGAGGACTGACATACTTCAAATGTGCCGAAGCCTGTCGCTGTGCAGCGCACTGTGAATGCGGCAGGTTTAAAGAGCGGGAGCTCCGCGACAGCCGGTCGCTGTCGCTGTGCAGAGCAACTCCTTCCCAGATCTTGAGAAAACCGCAAGTCCGATTCAGCTGTCCGCGTATCTGCTGGGCCACAGAGACACAATCATACTCGTGATGCCTCTCCTGAAACGCTAACGCCGTGGTAAGCGTTAAGCCAAAATCACCGTATCTAAGCGATTCTCAACAGCCGAATTTGAGAACTTCTAACATTTGCTTGCGGAACCGCAACACCGATTATACATACAGTCGGCAGGGATCGCACTCATATGCTGTACATTATGTACTTCGAGTTCCCTACTGAAGGCTGGCTCAAACTCGGTGCACGTACGTTAAAATTATGGCACCGAGCCTGCAGAAACCTTCAGTAGAGATCGCAAAGTATCAGTCCGATCCGTGCCAACTCTATATTATCTAGAGAACAGTATCGGTCGCCCAGCACAGGCTATTTTTTGTATATCCACTTAATCACTTGCAGAATCGTAGCTTTATAGTGACGATACGGTAGATTCTCATAGGAAACGTGAGCAGAAAAAATCGCTTTCTAATTTTTGCCGCTTTGTGTTCGTCCCCATAGTTTAGTAAAGAATGTAGCCAACGCGCCCCACCGGACGCTCGCATTAGTGAGAGATAACGGTATCAGAAAAAGGGCGAAGATGAGCGTTTAATCTAGCAATGGCGCCTTTTCGGAGTGTCCGTTTGCTGCAGATGGAGAGAAATCAACTAGAGGAAACGATTTTTGGCTTCAAACTTTTGGAAGAAAAAAACGAATCCACGTGATGATTTTCGTCAACTCTGAGTAGCTGTGATCTACTCAAAAGGCGGGCCAAGTGCACTATTTGAAGAAATTTTTTGATTGATTAGACTGCCTCGCTCGATGTTTTGACGCTAATCTAGTTATGGGAATCAGGAAAGTTGATCTCCATGAAAAACTCGAAAATGAAGTTCCTCGTGAAGAGTAATTTCAGATTGTATTGCGTCGTAGGTGACAGCTAGTGAGACGTGCGCGGCGAGCAACGCGTATCTGTTAGCCAGCACCTCCAACTCCGACCGTGTGTCCCGCGTTACTCTGAGAAAATCCCCAGCGATCGTTCACGGATAGAATCCACTCGGTTTCTGGTAGGGGCCAAGAGGCTTCTAGCATGGGGCTATTGCGGAGCGACCGCGAGATTCTGCCAGTCTCGAACCGTGAGCGTACCGCGTTCGCTCATCGATGCTCCCGCCGTGCTCCACCGCGGAACCACCCGGAATCGAGCGCGGGGATGTCGCGGAATGATCGCCAGATTCTACCAGTTACAACCTGTGGGCGAATCGCTTCTATGCTTCTATGTATTTTGGGTGTTAAATCGCGGAACAGCGATGAGCTGAGCCCGGAATTATCGCGGGACGATCGCGAGATTCGTCCAGCCTCCACCCCTGATCGTACCGCATTCATGCCTTCTCGGTGTTTCAGCCAAACAGGTGTTGACTATCAAATCAACAGGAAGCTATAAGGTATTGTCCGTGCCGTATTTCGCGCTGCTTTACAAATCTGCACAGTATGAGAGCGCGGAACCGGGATTAAACGATCACGGTATCATCGCGGATCACGGGTGCATCACGGTAGTAGCGCGGTAAACTTGGTAAAGATCATCATGGTACGAGCATGAGAAAGTCAACGGATAGGTGGATTGGGTAACCATCGCGGAACGGACGCGGATCGCGGGACTAGGGGGAAACGAACACGGTACCATCGCGGATCGCGGAAGCATCACGGGGCTAGCGAGAAAGATTCTCTCAGAGCTATAATGATAGAATCACGTTAAAGAATGTTAAAGGGATCGTGCTGTAGTAACACGCCTGGGTTGGCCCCATCTCCTGATCAAAAACATTAGTATACGCAAAGTTGGATTAGAGCAGGTCAATCGGAGATGTCTTGTGATTTACTTCCATTGCATGTATTTTTATTTACGAAAAACTACGATTTACGGTCCAAAATGTCGTAAATCGTAAACCGTAATTACGAGACCAAAAAAACACCGTAAATCGTAAAATCGTAAATCGTAAACCGTAATTACGCACACCCCTGGCCGTGACGCGACCGCGTTGTGTCGAGAAATGTTCGGTTGGCCTTTACGTTCTTATGCGTTCCTTTGCGTCTAATCTGGCTTGGAAACGTACTGATATGGAGGATTGGGAAGCAAAGCGGTTGGGTGTCTGTAATTGGCAATAGCAGTTAATATAATACATATTTTACTTCAACAGCTTCGTTGTCTAGGTAAATATACAATTATATAACACTGCAATTATCAACTACATCTGCGTCTTCAACATATGTTTCCGCCAGAATGGAGTATTGAAACTACTCTGAGGAACCCTTGAAATAGAATAGTTTGAAGGTCGACCCATTAGGCATCCAATTCGCCGCCTCCGTGATGGCTTTCGAGGACACGCCCTTGAGCCTTGCCGCCGTTGTAGCGGCCGCCCTGGTTGAATGTGCACCATATCCCGAACCCACCCCGGCCTGGAGCAAAACCACTTTTAGCCAGCGAGATACATATACATAGCTGTGGCTGTAACCTTAGTGTATGGTTTCTGGTACGAAATGAGTAGATGCCTAGACCGATACTTTTGCATAACTGTCCTACAAAAATAAGCTTTCAGTGTAGTAATGAGACACAGGCGAGGATTTTCCGGAAAGGTGGTAAAGATGGCCGAATGGGCCACGGAACCTACCCTACGGTTCTCATTAATGTAATCCAGCCTAAAACCCATTTCGAATCTCCCAGCTGGACAGAATCTAAGCTCAGCGCAGCTATTTCTGAAACCCTTTTGGGAGAAACTAAGGCTAGAAGCATAATGGTTTTGAGTAGGAGACATTTTGTCGATAATTTGTCATTGTTACCGAGATTGTCTAGAAAACGTATGACTTTCTTCACATTCCAAACAGAATTATAGCGTGGTCTGGAAGGACGGGTTCTGAAAAATCCTCTCATGAACCTTGCGAGCAAGTTTTCATCCTCCTCCTTCATACTTCCACGTAAACACTCAATGTACCCTTCTATAGCTGATTTATGAGTGTTGGCAGTTGAAAAGCTAACCCCGTTAGCGTGCAGCTTAGATTAGAAGTTTTTTATGGCCCTAACTTCGGGGTTAATATTGTCAATATTACGCAAAGAGCAGAATAGCGACCACCTTCTCAGTGCGCTATCATACTGTTTCAGCGTAGCCATAGACCAACTAGCCATCAATACCTTGTTAGAGGCTGCATTGAGACCCGCTTCTCTCCAGCACCTGGCGAGATAAGGCATGCTAAGTGTGTGAACGTCTTCTTCCGCAGACAAGGATGTGGACATCCAACCGGGTTCACAAGCAGGTTTGGTTGTCGATCGATTTGATTTATCTCTCGACTGTGCTCAGAACCAGTAGCCACCAGGGCTGGCTTTGCCACTTTGGGCACAAGAGACTCAGATTGGCGTGTTGTCACACTGCCTTGCTGATTGCTCGGCCCACCATGTTGAACGGTGGAAATCCGCAACCGCAGATCCCCGACCAATCTTGCCTGAACGCGTCGACCGCTAGGCTGCGTGGATCTGGAAGAAAAGAAAAGAATCTCTCACACTTGGTATTCAAACGGTAAGCAAAGGGGTCTATGTCAGGCATTCCCCATTTATGGAATAACGAAGAAACTACCTTATTTTCTAGGGCGTAATCTGAAGAATCAGAGAATTTCCTAGACAGGAAGTCCGCCTCTCCATTATCTGTGCCTGGTCTGCAGCATGCTACGATCTGTATGCGCCATTCAGCTGCCCAAATAGCTATACTGCGCGCAATGTAGTTCAGACCACTACTTCTCGTACCTCCTTTCTTGTTTAGATACCATACCGCCGAAGTGTTATCAATTTCTACTCGTATCGATGTATCGTGCATATTACTTACGAAGCATCGAAACCCAAGAAACAGGCGGTTAACTCTTTCTCGATAATGTGTAAGGACTTCTCTTCTTTGCGCCACCTACCAAGCGCCGTACTAACGCCGCGCTTCGCCCCCCAGCCCTCGTTAGAAGCATCAGAAGTTAGGCCGTAGTTATACACCGGCGGGACGCTGCGGAAATAGCAAGACAACTCCACTTATGTGCATCCCTACTGTGCTGAGGCATGCGAAAAGGAACAGTCGTCCAGAAAAAGGCGCCGGAAAATCACATCGAGCAGTCATACACGCCGCTGCACTGTATACTGATTATTTTGCGGATCTAAATTTGTTAAAATACTACCAAAACGACATAATGAGCACTTCTATGACAAGAGCAATACATTTCTCGTGACTTTCTGCAATAAACAAGTGATCCAGACGTAAAATATCAACAAAATACCATTGAACCGCCCGAAATTTTTCAGTCTGCATTATTGCGTCAAGGACGTGAAAGACGCAATGTTGCAGACGAGTTCCTGATCCATGCAGCAAGCGGCAACAATGTCATTGCGGGACGTTTTCATTCCGCTGGTGTATAACTAGGGCCTTATTGTAATCGATGGTGTGGGTACAGTAATTGGCTCGGAACAGCTGCAACGGAATTCCGTCATGAACAACTTCAAGTCGTTTACACAACCTGGCGGTAGGCGGGCCCTAACTTGGATGTCTTCCCAGTGTACTGGGAAGAAGCTGCTTATCCATCGCTGTAGGTTTCTGAGGAAATGGATAGCCAATCCATTGGCAATCGATAGTGCTACCACTCTTCTTAAAGGCAGCAGACACGCTCGAAAATGTTTTTGAGATAAGCACATTTCTGGAGTCGCAAGGCTCCTAGTAGACTTCTCACGCCGTTGGAGGCGTCAAAAACGAGTCAAAACTACTAAATTCCAGTTATGCAAATCGAAAAATTTCTGCAACCCCGCCCCAAAATACAAACTCGGCCAGATTGATAGTACTAATAGGGTCACTTTGGCTGGTTTTTGATGCTTCCAACGAGGTGAATGTTCCAGTTTAGGGTGTAAGAGTATATCGGCCTCTCTATCTCAATTGTTTTGTTGCTAATATTTGCGGTTTCAACCGCGCGCGATGAAACTCGTCCACTTTCACCTGATAACAAACTAACCGTTATTCCTCTATTTGCACACGGTTTTTGTTCGTTATTTTCGTCAGTTCCCACTACAACCAGCTCCAAATCTTTGATTTATGTCATAAAATCAATACCATTTTTGAGCGTGTCTGCTGCCTTTAAGAGTTCTGAAACCGCAATTAATTTAACCGATCCAGCATTTACGAGCTCGGAAGCCTCGAGTTGACAACGCGCGATCTTCTGCGCGGGTGCCAGAAATCGATATCTCACGGTGTCAATCGTAATGCCTAAGGCCTCTTTCAGAGTTCGATCGCTCTGCGACGCGACCGAATGAAAACACTGTGTATCGATCTGGTCGCGTCGCGCGATCTGGTCGCCGGCCTTTCAGACAAGATCGCGGGAAAAGTCGCCCAACCGCGCGATTGGGCGATTGAGATGGCCAGATCGCGTCGCCATGCAGTGCACGGCGATGCGACCGATCGCGGCGACCGCTTCATATGTCCTCGTTCAATTTCCTCTTTTTTCACGTTGATTCAGGCAAAATCAGTATAAGTAGGCAAAACAATCATAATTTGAAACAATTGTTATCATAAAATGATTATTATCATTAAAAAAATCTACGATACACTTGAGGGTGACCATAAAACTAGGATCCAAACTACAATTGACAATGTAGTTCAATGGTCTAAACGAAACCTTCTCCCTCTTTCCATTCAAAAAAGTCAGGTACTACACCTGGGTAGAACTACTAATCCGGAAGGCGGGTACATTATCGATGGTTCGATACTCCAGCATGTTAACCTAGTTAAAGATTTAGAGTTTCTTGTCGATTCGAAATTGAATTTTATAAGCATTTGGATAGTATTGTTGCGAAAGCTGTACAGAAACTTTTTCCTTCTGTTCAAATCGCTAAAAACTAAAGGTCCATTGCTTTTGGTTACAGCCTATGAAATTTACGTTCGATCTGTTCTTGAATATGGTACCTGTATCTACCTTCCTCATTAAAAAACCTGCGTTGCCAAACTAGAAAGAGTGCACAATAAGGTCTCTTGGCTTCACGTATAGGAGTAATCCCCATCTCAGGCACACAACGGGTCCGACCCCAGCCTAGTAGCAATCGGAACAGCTTTCGAACGTTCGAGGGGCGAAACGCTCGACGTCGGCGTAGGTCCCGAAAACTTCCGTTCGAACTCCCAGCCGTTCGTTCGAACTCACATTCGCCCCCTGCATACTTCACCGCGATCGATCTGTTTCTACTCGTCATTACACGCCACAGTTCACCTATCCACGTCATCATTATCATCAACACCCTTTCTTGACTCACATTTTTTATAATTGCCCTCATATTTTTTGCTTTATAATTGTTCTCTATTTGCTTTATGATTGTCCTCTATCCTTAGTCTCTTTAACTTGCCGTTTAGGTGTTTCGTTCTGTTGTTTGTCTTTCACACGGTTCTACCGTGTAATGAATCAAATCAAATCAGATAGTCTTGTTTTCTTCATCTCCATTTGATCTTTTGGAGGGGGGGACGACAAATCGATTCTACGAGGGAAACCTTGCGTGAACTTGAAATTCGCGAAAGTTGGTGTTCTCTTTGGAGGAGTTTATTATACTTGGGAGATAGAGTTCAACTCTTGTTAATCGGCTTTACCGAAGTGAGAAATGATATCCCTAGGCGAAACGATACTAAATGAGCGGCATGGTTTTTTTGCTTAGCAACTTTTTTTGTTTGAAATTTCCGGCACCTTTTTAGAATAGGCAACCCACTAGTATACAATGGAATAAGCCACTTTTTTCGTTCGACAGACAGCTCGCTTGGTCACACAAACTAGTCTAGTGTGTTTGGAAAAGACTAAATCATTCCACAGCTCTAGTGTGATGGATAGCCCTTGATAAACTCCTCTAGTGTGTCGTCTTATCCAAAAGAATGCAAAATTTTCAGTTGAATCTTCGAAATAGGGTGGAAAACCTACAGAGAATCTTGACAATACGGCCTTATAGGTGTTTAGCAGTGATAGAGATAGATATAATAGACTCTAAGATCAAATTAGGAGTGATTTTTCCTAGACAAGTTGATTTGGGTCTTATTCAAACAAAGATATCCTAGCCATGGCTTTTTTTGCATTAATATTATGGCTGACGTCTGATGGGTCATCATGTTCTTTTCCTAATCGTCAGCGTGGGTGACTCCGCACGACCAAAATCATTCTCATTTCTCCTGTGTTCCTCCGTGTTGAGCTTTTTTTGTGTGGATGCTCTTTATGAGCTCTTTCAGGTAACTCATAAACAAATTCACGATGGAGGAGGCCTTTCTGTCTAGCTAAGTATTCTCCTGCGAACTCAGCCAGAAGCAGCGCTTTCTTCTACCTCAATGTGGTCGTGATCTCGGCACCACCTCTTTACCATTTCTATGGAGTGCACCAAATGCAGGTAATGTGTAAATCTTTGATATTTTTTTGGGGGGATACGTGCATCTCGCCCCCGTGCCACCCCGGTGACTCATTTCTCAAGATCTCGCAGCGTGTGTGGCGTCTCTCGCCTCTCGCCTGGCAGCCAGCTAACCAGCCATTCACATCGGAGCGCGTTTAAAGGCAGTGTTCACGATAATCTTCAATTTTGAGATTAATCGCTAAATCGATTGTTTGGCCCCCGAGTAGAACTGAAATGACGAAGAAACCGAGAAAAACGCACCAGAAAGGCACGAAATCCTCAAGTATCAGCCCGCCTCTTAAGTATCAATGGAACTGTTCGTTGTGACAATGAAACCTTTTGTGGACCCGTCTTTTGCAATTTTCCACTCTGTGTTGCTCCGTTCTTTCCTTCGGGCCCTAACTAGTACTGTTTTGCCCAAAATATTGTTCCATTTTGATTAGCCCCATTTTTAGCGGTGACAACCACCGTGAACATGTTCATCAACCAGACAACTAGTCCAGGCCATAGAATAATGTCACTGAAACAAGACGAATTAGTGCGTTTCTCGCCGTTTCTTCGTGATTCTGGTGACACTTGGTAGCCAACGCATTGTTTTCAGTGGAAAACTTGGAAACGAGAATCATCGTGAACACTGCCTTTAACTCAAGCGAGCCTAGTTGAGCACAGATAAGTCGATTTCGAGTGTAGTACTGCATTTTTGCTCGAGAACTACTTCAATAAAATGTGTGACAAAGATGAATACAATACTAATTGTAAGACGCATATTCACTGCAAGTACGGAGTATTTGTATGCGGCTCAAGAGTATTTCGTAACTTTCAAAAGTTTTCCTTTAGAATTTACACGTATCACGTAGAGTGTTGGAACGAATAATTTTTCTTGAATATTCGAATAAACGAATAATTCGAATAATCCACTTAGTTAACTATTCGATTATTCGAATAAACGAATATTCGGGCAACATTCTAGTATCACTTACAGTTAGACCTTGTCTCAAACAGTTTTGTGAAGTTCTGGCTGGATCAAACTCAAGTTTGGTGCGTTTCGAGTCCGTTTAACACATTTCTGATTTGTAAAGTCCTCAGTTCCAATTGTGGCCAAATGGTATATACTAGACCAGTGATGGACCGGTATCCCAAATTACAAGATTTATTGAGCACGGAGTGAAGATTTGCTTAAATCTCTTCGTCTATCTATGGCTATTCTGATCAAGGGAAGACAAGACCTCAATATTTTTTGATGAGGATAACTGCTGTGTTCGAACTTTTCGCGCGCACTATTCTGCTCCGATTCTAGTAGGCTGATAAAAGAAGAACCGCTCCCGATATTGGGAGGAGTCAGTTTTTTTTTTCGAATCCACGTAAAATTTTCGTCCACCGAGGGGTTCCAGCATCTTGGGGAAGGTTTCACACAGACATTCTAGAATAAAAAAAAACTCAGGTTTACAACCCGCGGCCGAACCCTTCTACCTAGAAATTACCGAGTACAATTTCGAAAAATTTCAACCAACAATCTGGGCTCTGTGTGATCACATAGTCATATTTACATTCAGGTTCTGGCTAAAATTGGGGAGGAGCGATAAGCAAAGGACACCCGAGCTGCGCAGCAGGAAAACAATACGAGCCAAGTGGAAGGTGGCGTTGCGCTACTCTGTGGAAAAGGCGCTGTAAATTGAATATCCAGTTTTTTAAAATATCATTTCTGCCTTCAAGTGTTTGGGTTATGGTGTAATAATGACCACGGTTGTGCGGAAATTTCTGTTTTCTACCCATTTTGGGCCATTTTTTTTGTTTCCTGTTTTCTGTAAAATAGGCGAAATTTGGCAGAAAACAGAAAAACCGTGAACCAAGATTTGAAGCAGGATTGCCCTATAGAAAAGAGGCCAGATTCATAAGCCAATAGGGTAATGCTGAATTTGGCCCGAGTGAACTTCAATTCTGCTGTACTGGCTGGTTATTTTTCCGGGCATGGTGGCAGGAGGCGCTGTTGTTCGCTGTACAGGGTAGGTGTCGGTCCTCGCCAAGGTAAACCGAGCCTACTATCTCCCCAAGGTCCTTTACTTTCTCTCAGATTTTTGTAGGGAGAAGAAAGCATTCACTGGAAGGTCGGCTGGCCCTTGCCAGCCACAATGTAAATTGTCGCGAAAAACGTCCAAGCCTCTACGAAGGCTAAATCAAGTGCGCTGCGCATCACACTCAGGAAGTCGGTGTCCTTATTGTTATCAAGTAGTGATTTCCCTTACCCAAAGGATTACCGTAGATGAATCCCTCAGATGGTAGGCAATGTAGTCAAATGACGCGTAAACTACTATGTTGTTGTATGCTAACAATAATCAGCCATTAATTCTACTTAGCGCCCAGTATTCATACACGCACTGGCGCATCGCTCGAGTATGAATACTTTCGATACTTGGGCGCAGATTATGAATACTCTAGCGCCACCGCTTCGGTAGAGTGGGGTAAAGTTGGGCTCCAACTATGTACGCAGACTCTAAACGTGTTTTATTTTGTTGCACCACAGGATGGTATAGAATTCAAATATGATGAAGCGCAAAGAAATTGATGGTGATTCTATAAGGCAGATGATAAGACTGTCGCAGAGGCCCTCTCCTCGGTAGAGCGAGCGGCGCGTGATGTCATTTATACTCGAACGGATTAGGTGCTCGGTACGGGCGTGAGGAGTAATACAGTGTTCAAACCAGCAGTTATACCAAAATTAGCTTCAAAATATGTATTCTAGGGAAGCGAAGTTCGCCCTGACTGAATCTACGTACTGCGTGCGCATACATGTTGAGCTTGTGGTCGAGTAATCGAGCTTTCATTGCATGGGAAAGAATTGTTTAAAGGACTATAACTCTTCCAGGCTGTGCTAAATTCCAGTTTTTGCCTTTCCGATTTCCGCTTTTCAAAACGCCTTTTCTGCTAATCGCTATAAAAAGGGGGTAGGAGGAATCATAGAAATTTTACTCGATTTTAATAAAGCAAGTGATTCTGCGATAGAGTGCATATATTGATCATTCTAAGTAACGTTTCCGTAACCAACGGAGACGTTGCCAGTCTATTTTCTGGATGAATTAAAAGGGCAGTTTTGATTAACTAAAATTTGATTGTTTATGAACTAAAGCTGGAGAACCTAGTGAATGCGATTATCTGCTCGATCGAAATGAGTGGTGAACGGGGAGAAGACGTAAAAAGGGGTTATTGTTTCATACGGTTCCCTACCGATGTGACCAGATGTCACGCACACCTTGTATAAAGTCCTGTGGCTTTTTTCTCGACGTCCTGCACACCTCTCCTAGGTTCCTGCTCACGTTCTACGAAGTCTTCCGCTTTGGAGGGATACTGCTCACCTTTGAAAGCGAACCGCGCACTCTTTCAGAGCCCTGCATCATTGTAACGGCGTTCTGTGCATCCTTGGGAAGTGTTGCACCCTTCTTCTGACTTCCCGCGCCTTCATCCCGGCCCTGACCACGCTTGCAGCCCAGACCCGTGCAATTGTGCGCCTTGAAGCTCTGCCGAGTAAAAGGTCATATACATTAACTTACTCATACAAACGCACACACGAACTAGGCAATTCCACTCAATGATAGAATATTTTTGTGTTGGGTAAAGAAATGACTTTTAGGAACGATATAAGGCAATACAAAGAGAGTCTGAGGAACCAGCTTCTGCCGAAACCAGTATGCGTTCTGAAACATGGCCATTCATCTAAATTATCATTTTTCGCAATCATATGATTTTTGCAGAAAAGGAAAACGTTGCCTGCACCTGCCTCTAACGAGTCACGTGGGAAAGTTTAGTGCCCGAATCAGTGTGAATGTGATCTCGTGTAAATATGGTTATGTCTGTATACATAGTTGAGAGCTTAGGATACTTTGAATATTTTTTTGCAGTATAGCATATCTGAACATTTTTCGGTCTCCCAGCATTACATCACAAGGTTTTCCATCGGAATATCGAATATTCTCGAAAAATTCATTGGTGATGTTGAAGGCTAAGAGCCCTAAAGAATTCGGATATATTTTTGGAATTCTAGAGAAAAACGTCAGTGTGCTGTCTTGAAAAAAAAAGGTCTGTAAATAGGTTCCGTATTCCTATGAGACCGTCGGGTGTCATTTTTACTCAGAAACTCGTGGCGTCCAACGGGTGGTTGACACGTCACCCTTGTGGCTTACCGGTCGCTGGGTGGTTTGACTGCAAGGGGCGGATCGACTGTCTGTTGCTCGTGATGTGTCCGATCGACTGTCTGTCGACCGAGGTCCACAGACAGTCGACCACCCATCGACCGGTAGCATGGGATGACGTCACTTCGTCGTTTTCTCACCTTTGTGCGCGTATTGACGTCCAAAACTTCTGACCCCAGGACCCGCTGCACCGCCAATTGCTCGGCGCCGAATTTTCCGTTTCGGTTGTCCTCCTGATTCTGAGGGATTAATTTTCCATTTCTTACACGTCCGTTTTGAAATTTTTAAGTTTTCAACTCCTTCCTATATCCTGACTCGTTATTAAAACATGAAGTTTTTCTTTAATTCATTGATTCGGTGAAGAATTTCCTATTTTCGTTGATTCGTTGTTTTGAAGAAATTTCGATTTCTGATCCTTTCCATGACCTTTTTGAATTTTTAGAGTTTCCGAATCTTGCCTTATACTGACTCAAATTCGAAACGAAAAGTTTTTTTTTCCATTTCTTTATTCGGAGTGTGAAATTTAATTTTGGTTGATTTTTTGATGTAGTGATGGAAGATTTCCGATTTTTTGCACGTCCTCTTTGAATTTTGGAGTTTCCGATTCTTTCCATATCCCGACTCGATATCGAAACGGAATTTTTTTTCATTCCTCGATTCGTCTTTCCAACCTTCACATTTTGGTTGATATCTTGACAGTAAAGGAAAATTTCCGATTCCTTCCGCGTCCTTTTTGAAATTTTCAAGTTTTCGATTGCTTTCTATATCCTGACTCGTTATTAAAACATGACGTTTTTTTTCATTTCTTGATTCAGCGTTGAATTTCTCATATTTGTTGATTTGTTGTTTTTGGAAGAATTTTCAGATGTCCGATTCTTTTTTATGATCATTTAAAGTTTGGAGTTTCCCATTCTTTCCTTATACTGACTCGAAATCGCAACGGAAGGTTCTTTTATTTCTTGATTCGTCTTTACAATCATAACAGTTTGATCGATTTCTTGCTCATGAAGAAGAATTTCCTTCATCTCCTTTTTGAATTTCTGAGTTTCAGATTCTTTCCATATCCTGACTCGATATCGAAACATGAACTTTTTTCGTTTCTTGATTTGGCGTCGAAATTCTAATTTTGGTTGATTTCTGGATCTTGAAATGAACTTTACGATTTCTTCCATGTCCTCTCTGATTGCTGGGATTTTCTATTTTTTTCCACATCCTGACTCGACACGAAAGCAGAAAATTTTTCTTTTTCTTACTCGGCGTCAGATTCTTCTTTTTGGTTGATTTTCTGAAAGAAAAAAATCGATTTTTTTGTCCTTTTGCAATTCTGAAGCTTTTGTTTTATTGCGTGGAAAAATGAGTAGTTACATGGCTTTTGTTTCTGATGTTTCATTTTGCGTTGCATTTTCATTTTTCCTGGATGCTTTTGATTACAAGTGAGACCCATTTGGAGAAACAACAGCAAACAAAATAAACTGATTGAAAACTATTCAAAACATAAGAAATGTCCATAAAAGATGAACAAAATTGACTAATAGTGAAAAATATATCAAACAACACTTCTACCATTGCCCACCACCACCCTTTCCAAATTTGTTACTAGCTGACTCAAAATTACCGCTTTGATGGCCTCTGCTCCAACGTTACGTGTTGTTTTAAGGATTGCTTATGAATCTACCGTCGTTCGCTGGTTCATCAACTACGTCCATTATGAAAGCGAATTCCTTGGAAAGCGTTTCCTCCTCGGAATCATTGGTAAGAGACTTCAGGTTACTCAGAGAGTTTGGCCTAAAAATAGCTCACTAGGCTCAGCACGGGCTCTCGGTTCGCTATTTCTCGGTTATTTCATCGGGTGTGCAGGACCCGATGAGAGTGTGCAGTGTGAATGCAGGACCTTACAGCAAATTCCTGAATACATTCCCCTACTTCCTGCACGCTCCCAATGAAGTCCTGCACACATTCCACGATTTCCGGCACACCAGTCAAACCCCGATTTCCTGCACACATTCCCACTCCCAGTGGGGTCCCGCACACGATCTGCTCACTACCTTGGGGTCCCCCACACCTGCGCACTCCCACTGCGATCCTGCACCAATTCATCAACGCCTTAAAGGCACAGTACACCCTCAGATATGGATTTCGAGATTTTCATGTAACTGTGTAGAAGACATCTCCTGTATAACACGTGCCAAATGCGAGACCTCAATTCCTCCAGATAAGCGAGATATAAGCGACCACCACAGGCCCGACCCCCTTCGCTCACCACCACAGGCCCGACCCCTTCCAGATTTTCAACCTCGATATCGGCCGGATGGATGGATGAATTCTTAACAAATCGCCGTTCCTTAGTCCATTGCCGGACTGTCTCCTTATCCTGGCTCGCTCTCGCGCAACGATTGCGAATGAAAAGAAATACAGGCCTGAGACAACTCGTCCACCAATTTTTCACCCTCAAAATCTTGGCATCTTTGAAAAGCCATAACTCTGTTCAAAGGGGGTCTTGGACGATTTCAGAGATACCAATGTGATCAGCGTATGACTCTCTCCAAGATAAGCATGAAATCTGAAAATTAATTTTTTGGGTGTCCTGTGCCTTTAAGCCGTTTTCGCAACGACTTGCGTACTCTCCAAATTTGAAAATTTTCCTTTTTGAGTATATTCGAAAAAGCGAAGTTCGAGAATTTACGCCTTTTGATCAAGTACACTTGATATGCCACAAGTTTCCGGGATATTTAGATGATCAACGAATTCATGAGTCTCCGGCCATTTTTTCACATTTGGCAATTGTGTATTCTCCGCTTGCCCCAGTCTTTCATATCACTACCATGGAAGTGGTGCGCTTATTGATGCTGAATCATGAATTTCAAGAGTGGTATGTGCATACTTTACAGGAAACAGTCGTTACGCGTCTATGATTGGTTTCTATGGTATGTACAAAAATTAGGCACTGGGCGACCAACAGGACAACGTAGTCTACTTGACATCGCTGCTGAAAAGATCAGTTGGCTGAGACTTGTAAGCCAAATGCATTTCATTCAGTCTAGACTGACATTGCGATAATTTCTGAGTTTTGCAGGAAAGACGTTTCCGGATACAGTTTCAAGGGCGACTACGCTTCTCTGATGGCTTCATACGAACGCTCTTCTAAGATCTCGTCTTCCTTGAGGCTTGTATATTTTCATTCTCGAAATATATCTTGAAAGTGGCGTTTTTCCCTTGAAATTTTTCCCGGTTGGGAAGCTTCGAACGAAATTAGCCGAAATTTTTGGAAAATCGACTAATAAATCACAGATTCGTGATCAACGCCCCAAAAAACCCCCTCAGGAGAATTTTAAGTCAAATCTGGAACATTTTTCTAAAACGCTTCCAGAGCCTTCCAATCGGTATAAAAAAACGCCCAACCGAAAATTCGTACAAGTCCAAAACGCTGTCAGTCAGGACAAAGTATGGAAAATGCGCCTTCACCCAAATTTTGCTCAGGGGTAGCTTTGGACGCTGAACACGTTTATGAGGTCTGTTTCCAAATTTTCGAAAGAATAATTCCCTTTCTGGAGTTTACAAAAAGCACAAAAAAATGACCTTTTTAGGCTTATAACTTCTTGGAACCGGCAGCTCGGGGCGGGATATTGCGCAGTTTTACTATTTACCCACTAGAGAAACTAACGATACTAGTCGTTTTGGCAGATGCGTTGACCACTCTAAACACTTCCCTTGTTAGCAAATTTCAAAATGTGTGCTGCGTGTGGGTGTGGGTGGTGTGGGTGTGGGTGGTGTGGGTGTGGGTGTGGGTGGTGTGGGTGTGGGTGGTGTGGGTGTGGGTGGTGTGTGGGTGTGGGTGGTGTGGGTGTGGGTGGTGTGGGTGTGGAGTGGTGTGGGTGTGGGTGTGGTGTGGGTGTGGGTGGTGTGGGTGTGGGTGAGTGTGGGTGTGGGTGGTGTGGGTGTGGGTGGTGTGGAGTGTGGGTGGTGTGGGTGTGGGTGTGGGTGGTGTGGGTGTGGGTGGTGTGGGTGTGGGTGGTGTGGGTGTGGAGTGGTGTGGGTGTGGGTGGGTGTGGGTGTGGGTGGTGTGGGTGTGGGTGGTGTGGGTGTGGGTGGTGTGGGTGTGGGTGGTGTGGAGTGTGGGTGGTGTGGGTGTGGGTGGTGTGGGTGTGGGTGGGTGTGGGTGTGGGTGGTGTGGGTGTGGGTGGTGTGGGTGTGGGTGGGTGTGGGTGTGGGTGGTGTGGGTGTGGGTGGTGTGGGTGTGGGTGGTGTGGGTGTGGGTGGTGTGGAGTGTGGGTGTGGGTGGGTGTGGGTGTGGGTGGTGTGGGTGTGGGTGGTGTGGAGTGTGGGTGGTGTGGGTGTGGAGTGGTGTGGGTGTGGGTGTGGGTGGTGTGGGTGTGGGTGGTGTGGGTGTGGAGTGGTGTGGGTGTGGGTGGTGTGGGTGTGGGTGGTGTGGGTGTGGAGTGTGGTGTGGGTGTGGAGTGGTGTGGAGTGTGGGTGGTGTGGGTGTGGGTGGTGTGGGTGTGGGTGGTGTGGGTGTGGGTGGTGTGGGTGTGGGTGGGTGTGGAGTGTGGGTGGTGTGGGTGTGGAGTGGTGTGGGTGTGGGGGGTGGGGGTGGGGGTGGTGTGGGTGTTGTGGGTGGGGGGGTGGGTGGTGTGGGTGGTGTGGGTGTGGGTGGGTGGTGTGGGTGGTGTGGGTGTGGGTGGTGTGGGTGTGGGTGGTGTGGGTGGTATGGGTGGTGTGAGTGTGGGTGGTGTGGGTGGTGTGGGTGTGGGTGGTGTGGGTGTGGGTGTGGTGTGGGTGTGGGTGGTGTGGGTGTGGGTGGTGTGGGTGTGGGTGGTGTGGGTGTGGGTGGTGTGGAGTGTGGGTGGTGTGGGTGTGGGTGGTGTGGGTGTGGAGTGGTGTGGGTGTGGGTGGTGTGGGTGTGGGTGGTGTGGGTGTGGGTGGTGTGGGTGTGGGTGGTGTGGGTGTGGAGTGGTGTGGGTGTGGGTGGTGTGGGTGTGGGTGGTGTGGGTGTGGGTGGGTGTGGGTGTGGGTGGTGTGGAGTGTGGGTGGTGTGGGTGTGGTGTGGTGTGGGTGTGGGTGGTGTGGGTGTGGAGTGGTGTGGAGTGTGGGTGGTGTGGAGTGTGGGTGGTGTGGGTGTGGGTGGTGTGGGTGTGGAGTGGTGTGGGTGTGGGTGGTGTGGGTGTGGAGTGTGGGTGGGTGTGGAGTGTGGGTGGTGTGGGTGTGGAGTGGTGTGGGTGTGGGTGGTGTGGGTGTGGGTGGTGTGGGTGTGGGTGGTGTGGGTGTGGGTGGTGTGGGTGTGGGTGGTGTGGAGTGTGGAGTGGTGTGGGTGTGGGTGTGGGTGGTGTGGGTGTGGGTGTGGAGTGGTGTGGGTGTGGGTGTGGGTGGTGTGGGTGGTGTGGGTGTGGGTGTGGGTGGGTGTGGGTGTGGGTGGTGTGGGTGTGGGTGGTGTGGGTGTGGGTGGTGTGGGTGTGGGTGGTGTGGGTGTGGGTGGTGTGGGTGTGGGTGGTGTGGGTGTGGGTGGTGTGGAGTGTGGAGTGGTGTGGGTGTGGGTGGTGTGGGTGTGGGTGGTGTGGGTGTGGGTGGTGTGGGTGTGGGTGGTGTGGGTGTGGGTGGTGTGGGTGTGGGTGGTGTGGGTGTGGAGTGGTGTGGGTGTGGAGTGGTGTGGGTGTGGGTGGTGTGGGTGGTGTGGAGTGTGGGTGGTGTGGAGTGTGGGTGGTGTGGGTGTGGGTGGTGTGGGTGTGGGTGGTGTGGGTGTGGAGTGGTGTGGGTGTGGGTGGTGTGGGTGTGGAGTGGTGTGGGTGTGGGTGGTGTGGGTGTGGGTGGTGTGGGTGTGGGTGGTGTGGGTGTGGGTGGTGTGGGTGTGGAGTGGGTGTGGGTGTGGGTGGTGTGGGTGTGGGTGGTGTGGAGTGTGGGTGGTGTGGGTGTGGGTGTGGGTGGTGTGGGTGTGGGTGGTGTGGGTGTGGAGTGGTGTGTGGAGTGTGGGTGTGGGTGGTGTGGGTGTGGGTGGTGTGGGTGGTGTGGGTGGTGTGGGTGTGGGTGGTGTGGGTGTGGGTGGTGTGGGTGTGGGTGGTGTGGGTGTGGGTGGTGTGGGTGTGGGTGGTGTGGGTGTGGGTGGTGTGGGTGTGGGTGGTGTGGGTGTGGGTGGTGTGGGTGTGGGTGGTGTGGGTGTGGAGTGGTGTGGAGTGTGGGTGGTGTGGGTGTGGAGTGGTGTGGGTGGTGTGGGTGTGGGTGGTGTGGGGTGTGGAGTGGGTGTGGGTGTGGGTGGTGTGGGTGTGGGTGGTGTGGGTGTGGGTGGTGTGGGTGTGGGTGGTGTGGGTGTGGGTGGTGTGGGTGTGGGTGGTGTGGGTGTGGGTGGTGTGGGTGTGGAGTGGTGTGGGTGTGGGTGGTGTGTGGGTGTGGGTGTGGGTGGTGTGGGTGTGGGTGGGTGTGGGTGTGGGTGGTGTGGGTGTGGGTGGTGTGGGTGTGGAGTGGGTGTGGGTGTGGAGTGGTGTGGGTGTGGGTGGTGTGGGTGTGGGTGGTGTGGAGTGTGGGTGGTGTGGGTGTGGGTGGTGTGGGTGTGGGTGGTGTGGGTGTGGGTGGTGTGGGTGTGGGTGGTGTGGGTGTGGGTGGTGTGGGTGTGGGTGGTGTGGGTGTGGAGTGGTGTGGGTGTGGGTGGTGTGGGTGTGGGTGGTGTGGGTGTGGAGTGGTGTGGGTGTGGGTGGTGTGGGTGTGGGTGGTGTGGGTGTGGGTGGTGTGGGTGTGGGTGGTGTGGGTGTGGGTGGTGTGGGTGTGGGTGGTGTGGGTGTGGAGTGGTGTGTGGGTGTGGGTGGTGTGGGTGTGGAGTGTGGTGTGGGTGTGGGTGGTGTGGGTGTGGAGTGGTGTGGGTGTGGGTGGTGTGGGTGTGGGTGGTGTGGGTGTGGGTGGTGTGGGTGTGGGTGGTGTGGGTGTGGGTGGTGTGGGTGTGGGTGGTGTGGGTGTGGGTGGTGTGGGTGTGGGTGGTGTGGGTGTGGAGTGGTGTGTGGGTGTGGGTGGGTGTGGGTGTGGAGTGGTGTGGGTGTGGGTGGTGTGGGTGTGGGTGGTGTGGGTGTGGGTGGTGTGGGTGTGGGTGGGTGTGGGTGTGGGTGGTGTGGGTGTGGGTGGTGTGGGTGTGGGTGGGTGTGGGTGTGGAGTGGTGTGGAGTGTGGGTGGTGTGGGTGTGGTGTGGGTGTGGGTGGTGTGGGTGTGGGTGGGTGTGGGTGTGGGTGGTGTGGGTGTGGGTGGGTGTGGGTGTGGGTGGTGTGGGTGTGGAGTGGTGTGGGTGGTGTGTGGGTGTGGGTGGTGTGGAGTGTGGGTGGGTGTGGGTGTGGGTGGTGTGGGTGTGGGTGGGTGTGGGTGTGGGTGTGGGTGTGGTGGTGTGGGTGTGGGTGTGGGTGGTGTGGGTGTGGGTGGTGTGGGTGTGGGTGGTGTGGGTGTGGAGTGGTGTGGGTGTGGGTGTGGAGTGGTGTGGGTGTGGGTGTGGGTGGTGTGGGTGTGGGTGGTGTGGGTGTGGGTGGTGTGGGGTGTGGGTGGTGTGGAGTGTGGGTGGTGTGGGTGTGGGTGGGTGTGGGTGTGGGTGGTGTGGGTGTGGGTGGTGTGGGTGTGTGGGTGGTGTGTGGGTGTGGGTGGTGTGGGTGTGTGGGTGGTGTGGGTGTGGGTGGTGTGGGTGTGGGTGGTGTGGAGTGTGGGTGGTGTGGGTGTGGGTGGTGTGGGTGTGGGTGGTGTGGGTGTGGGAGTGGTGTGGGTGTGGGTGGTGTGGTGTGGGGTGGTGTGGGTGTGGGTGGTGTGGAGTGTGGAGTGGTGTGGGTGTGGGTGGTGTGGGTGTGGGTGGTGTGGGTGTGGGTGGTGGTGTGGGTGTGGGTGGTGTGGGTGTGGGTGGTGTGGGTGTGGGTGATGTGGGTGTGGGTGCGATTGTGAAGACATCATAATGATCAGCGTGGAATTTCCTCCAAGATGAGCAGAAAAACGAAAAATCGATGTCGGGGTTTGAGTGTGCCTTCAAGGTCCAATCAATAGATATGTGCATATATGTGAATAAACATGTAGCATTTCTGATGGAGCAAGTTAGTCGATCCAAAAATAACCTGGAAAAAGTTTTCGAGTTTTTGCTCATTTCATTATAGCACCACAAATGGACTGAACTGAGGCTTTGAGAAAGCAGTAACATATTTTTGCCGGTACAATGTGCACGTTAGGTCTCACTTCTTGTAATTTCGTTTTTTGGAAACTATTCGGTGATATCGTTCATCTTCCGTCATAATGTTGTCTTGTTATCTCATATTTGGGTATTGACAGTCGTTATTTGAGATCAGGGTTCTTGTTCTACCCTCATTCTAAATTGTTAAAATGTTGATCAATGATTAGAATAAAATTTCGTTACTGTAAGTGTTTTACCGGCATTTGAGAGATTTTCGTCGCAACGCGGCGGATTTGAAGAGCCAGCGGCATTCATTTTCGAGGTCTACAGGTGTCCAACTGCCGGTCGACAGGTATCCATCTACCGGTGGACAAGCATCTGAGAAAAGGTTGATGGGTGTCCAATAAACGGTCGACAGGTATCCAACTACCGGTGAACAGGTATCCATCTACCTGTCGACACGTATGCCATAAACGGTCGACAGGTATCTAACTATCGTTCGACAGACATCCAGCTACCGGTCGACAGGTATCCAGCCAACGGTCGACTAGTGTGTAACTACAGATCGTCGGGTGGTCGACGGACAACTCAAGGGGAGCGACTGACAACTTGAGGGTGGTGACAGACAACTCTAGGGGAGCAGTCCCGCCCTTTTTTAGGGGTCGTGGGGAAGCACGCTGTGAGGTGATTGCTTGTCGACCACCCGTTGGACGCAGCGAGTTTCTGAGTATGTGCCGTGTGATTGCTCTGCTGATAGATTTCAGTGTTTTTTTTAGTATTTTGGACCGTGTGAATTATTATTAAGTGTTTGTTATGTATTGATTTTTTGCTAGCGGGCGCAAAACTAGATCTGTTTATGAAATCTGGTTTCCTGCGAGTGGTTGTTTTTATGTGTTTTGTTATGAACATCTGTTAATAAATGTTCTTAATTGATTATTTCTTACGGTAGAGAGGAGATGGGGTGGAGGAACGTAATGGGAAAACTGTATAGATGAGCTGAAACGATACGAAAGCGTGGGTGAATTATATTGGACAAGTGGGGGCCAAAACGATTAATAATTCATCGAATAAGGCGAACTGGAAGCAGATCAAAGCAGCGGGAAGGACGCGATGAGGAAGAGCAGACGCTGTTGGGAAGCAGCACAACGAAAAAGAGTCCAGCACGGCAGTACGAAGAGAAGAAGGTGGTTCGGTTGATGAAAGAGTAGGAGGAAAGCTTAGGAAATGATAGCGTACCATTAAGTTACTTAACATAGTTATTAGGTAGCTAAGGCGGCGCGATCCGAAGCGTGGAATTACAGATTGATGACGTCACAGCCTCTGCATTCTCTCCGACGTCCGGCAAAACCTTCATTTTCCCCCCACGTCGGGCAAAGTTATTTTCCCCCCACGGCAACTACGCCGACGTGGAGGGAGAAAGGAAGGGTCCGACCCGACAGAAATCTGGGGTCGGACCCCGTTCAGGCTGGGGTCGGACCCGGGAAATATCTGAGATGACATAGTGAGGAATCGTATGCTTAATTTGGATACTTTACATTACAGACGCAAAAGGAATGATTTAGTTTTGGTATATAATATTATAACTGGAAGACTGGGTCTCAAAGCTTATTCATTTATCAAACTGGTTGAATCAAATACTAGGGGAGAAAGGTTCAAGCTTAAATTCCGTCAGCCGCGCACCTCTTCGGGGCGCAGCTTCTCCATCTTAAGAGACGGCTTGGAATACTTGAAGATGAGTCATACTGTTCAGATATACTTGAAGATGAGTCATACTGTTCAGATACCGATCAACTTCACTAAATTCAAAACACTTGTCAAAAATTACCTTCATTGTCAGGAAAGGATCTATCAATCGTTTAACGCTTTTTCCTTTCGAAACTTGTCACTTTCAAGTTCCTCGATGTTTTCGTTGTTTTTCTGCCCTTTCTATGTTTCTACACGTCTGCAAGGGTGTGTAGTAAAGTTAAAGTTAAATGGCAAAGCACAATGCACCTTTTTATCATAAATGACTAGCCAATTGCGCGACACCGCGAACATGAAACAGGCGTCGATTAGAATGTGTACGTAAAAGTGCGTGGTCGCCAACTTCCGCGATTGGGCATTCACACTTCCAAAATCTGCGATTTCCACGGCGACGCGACGGTCGCGTCGCCGTGCCCACGATCGCGTCGCCGTGCCCACGATCGCGTCGCAGAGCGATCGAACTCTGAACGAGGCCTAAGAAGTCAAGGTTCTGCGACGGAACAAGGCATGTTTTTTTATGATTTATGATAAAGCCCAGCCTTTCCAGCAAACTGATGGCGCGGGATAGGTCATGAAACAGTGCCTCTTTTGAATTAGCGACAAGGAGCCAGTCATCTAAATATACCAGCAATCTGACCCCCTGCTGTCTTGAGGCTGACGCAGCGTGTTTCGTTAAACGGGTTTACACATACGGCGCCGAAGACAGACCGAATGGAAGTGCTCGGAAGCGGTAAAGGTTTCCCCGAAATTGAAAACAGAGATAATTTCGGAAGTCTTGATGAATGGGAATTGAAAAATATGCATCTTTCTTATCCAATTTAGCCATAAATGATCCCTTATCATGTACAGAGACACAAGTTCAAAATGAACCTGCGTTTTGAACTTATTGAGTGGTTTCTGGGTAAATATTGAGCGCACCAATCCATCTTTTTTGGGTATACCAAAAATGAACGAAATCCAAACCTTTCCAGACTAACTCACAGGCTCTATGACTGTTTTCGTAAACAACTGCTGTACCTCATAAGCTACCTAAGGCGGGGGCCTGCGGGTTCTCTAACCTAGTGCATATCTTGAGTTCTGAAGGGTCTCCCTGAAACTTTAGTTTGTACCCTCTTAGAGTCTCCAAAGCCCAGAAGTCTATATTGAGAGAACTCTAACGGTGAGCAAAAGACGCGAGTCGACCCGCTACAAGGTTATATTGCGAACCTTCAAGAGACGAGTTGAATTATACTAACCTCGATTCGTGATTCTTGTCCTTTTTCGACTGCCACTCGCGCTGCTTTTTGGGAGACCGATCTTTCTTCCGATGGACCGTCTTACGCTCCTTCAAAAGCGCTTCCGTCAGACGCTGACATTGGGTCTTTTCGACCACTTCGGATGCCAGCTTTCCTCCGATCAGAGCAGCCGCAAACTCGTTCCAGGGCATATCAGCCGACCTAGTGGGCATCTCAATCGGCATGCGATGGTAGTTGGGTACCGAACGTACATGATCCACACCATAGCTTCTGAAATAGGAAAAAATCAGAAAATGCCGGCATGGGTGCAGAGAAATAACAGTAGCCACCTGAAGAAGCGTTTTCTTCTGCGTACATTAGAATCGCAAAGCGATATTCCCAGCATCTCCATGGCTTGCTTGACATAAATATCAGCCCGGTCAAAGCGCTGCTCCGCCGCCTCATTCCTACTAATGGCGAGCAAATTCAGAGCATTCATGGAGCATTCCGAATCTGCCACAAGAGACTGTTTGTCGACAGGTAGTCTGTAATTCAGCACACGTATGCCATCATCCAAGACTGGTATCGTGGCCAATGCTGAAGCAACCAAGAGAATGCTTTCGCAGTGGGAGATCCGCTCTTCCAATTCCTCGTAGTTGCCAGCCGCACATGAATTGAAATGTTCCAACAGCGTGTCGGAAATCTTTACACGTGCTCTGAGTTTCTTTTTCTCCAGCCCATTTATCTCCGGAGCTTCGAGAATGCTGGAGGCGAATTCGATCCTCTTTGGGATTTGATCCTGCCGCTCCCCCAAGGGAGACCCCGGCTCAAACTTTTTACGTTCCTTTATCTTTTTACGTTCCTTTATGTCTTCGCGTTCCTTTATCTTCTTGACCAGCATTGGATGAGCCGAATCCGAGTCCGAGTCGATCGAAATATCCGATGTCGCCTCGTCTGACGTCGTGGCCTCAGACTCACTCGAGCGGCGTTTTTTTACTCCGCCGATTCCGGGAGGTTCTGCCTCGCACTCGTTTACGCTTCGACGGCAAACTGCGATCCACAGCGTCTCCCTGCTCGTGATCATCGGACGGTTGGTTCTCATCGAGGAGCCTCTTTTCGAGCTTCTTAATGTGGTCGGAATCGTTATCCGACACCTGAAAAAAGTAGGTAAATTTACAATTACCAACTCATATGAAATTCAATACATGAGCGCCTATCAAATGAAAAAAATGTCATGCAGGCGAATGTATCGATTATGACCATTCCAAGAATGCACACCCATGCACGTGGGGTAGGTAAGTGGCTGAGGTGGGGTGATCGATGAACCGTCTGTCTGTCCCTGAAAGGTCCGTATGTGGGGAGGATGGCGCCCAGGGCAGCCCTCAAACTCTCACCAACCCAGTTAGTCCACTAACGCGACTAATCTAACCCAAGGAAGGCGTCCCAGACAGCCTTAACAACCTGACCGTGACAAAAAGGGGGGATGGGTACCCCAGTTGGCGTCCTAGCTCCCTGTGTTGGTGAGGAAAGCGATAACGACCTCCTTAACAACTCTACCCAGGGGCTACTAGCCGAAGGATGAATAGAAGAATAGAGAGAAAGCAGCTCGCCTAGGAAGAGCAGGATTGGAATCAACCAACCTCTGCGAGCTTTAGAATAGGCAACTGGCGTGTTCGAGTTTTTCCGGCCACACATTGACTAGTGGCGGGAAGAGATCAAACAGGCTACATTGTAGCAACACACTGTGGGTGGTCAACTAGAGAAGACAGGAGCTGAAAGGGCGAAAACATATGTAATTGATAAATGCAGCGTTATATAATACTGCGCACCAATACGTTCTCAATTCCCGACGTCATTTTATTATTTCTGGAGCAACTTCTTGAATATTATTTGAAATTCCTTAGCTACCACTACAGATCATGTAAAAGGGTCAGTACCTGGGGGATCGTTAACTTTTAGAATTTAGTAACTTGAGAATCTATCTTCTTGTATATCCGATTATCCTACATTCGAAAAGATGAAATTCGTTTATAGATTTGATTAGGGTGTTCGGGGAAATAAAGTATATCGACAATCAGCCTGCTCAAGTCTGATATGTCCTGGATTCTCGGGACTTCTTGACATCTATTCCATTCTTATGATTTCTCAGCAACGTCACCCGGCTTCTGGACAACTACAGAATTCTCGAAAACTTCCCTGTGTACCAGATTTCTCGACCAGTTCTCTCTTCTTTCTGAACGACTCCTCGAGTCTGAACTGATTCTCGTCAACTTTTCGAAGTATTATAGAAAACTGGTTTTACCTGAGTGCAACGAAAGACTTAAATGGTATGACCGAGGAGCTCGGCTCAACGTCGTGTACGAACGCATTTGTACGACTATGGGATCATAGACGATCCAATCCGAGAATATTGAGCGCTCATGTCCCTACCAAACAGCCGATGACAATTCGAACCTTAAAGGCACAGTACACCCTCAGATATGAATTTTGAGATTTTCGTGAAATTGAGTAGAAGACCCCTTCTGTATAACACGTGCCAAATGCGAGATCTCAATTCCTCCAAATAAGCGAGATATAAGCGACCACCACGAGCCCGACCCCCTCCAGCCACCACCACAGGCCCGGCCCCCTTCCTGATTTTCGATCTCTATAGCGGCTAGATGGATGGATGATTTTCAACCGAGTCGTCGTTCTTCACTCCCTTTTCGATCTATCCCCTCATCCTATTCTCGTGCCGCGACTGCGAATCAAGATAAATACAAGCATGAGGAAACTCGTCCACCAAATTTTCGCCCTCAGAATGCATGCATTTTCGAGGAGCCATATCTCTGAGCGTAGGGGGTCTTGGACGATTTCAGAGATACCATCGTGGTCAAAGAGTGGCTCTCCCCAAGATAGGCATGAGATCTGTAAAAAAAATTTTGGGTGTCCTGTGCCTTTAACGCGGCGACGAAAATGTTTCCGAACATTATCGTAGCTGTGTCAGTTATTGCTCGCTAGCAGTGACGCAGGGCTGTCGCAATGTCATCGATAATGCATCACCCAGCGCGGTTCGTCGTTGCGAGCAACGCCGCGACTTCAACTCTGCAGAACCTTAGTGAAAATCTCAACACGATGCTGGTCAGGATGCTGTCGTGGGGATTGATGCGAAGATGGGACTTGATTATAAAGCCGACGTACTCGGTAAATGGTTCTACCCAGTGGAGTACACATCGGACCATTGCAATCACCTTGCCGATTTGTGTGAACGCAGTGGTCTGACTATTGCATTGGCTTTCAAGAAGAATCATTGCCGCCATCAGCTTAAACGGCAAGAACCAGCCCAGTTATCTTCAAAAGAGCAGCGGAAGCGAGAAATTACAATTTTTAAACTGCAGCTCGACTATTTTCTGACGAGAAGTATTCCAGCGTCGAACCTCTGAAGACCTAAAGGCGTCTGGGACAGAGCATTCGATTCGAAACACCGTCCGATACTTTTGAACTTCACTGCGAGGGTTTCTTGGAAGAAGCAAGGTGCCCAGCCTCTTCAGCGGATTGACGTGACAGGTTTCGGTGAATAAGAGTGTAGAAGAAGGTTATGAAAGCTTATTTCTGTTCACATCGGAGAACGTTATGAGACTGCAAGTGACTTACTTGACTTAATCGGTTGGCTTTCGCCTGACGCGGTCATTCCGCATCTTCACCGAGGTGTGCGGTCCTAGTAGTCAGCCGTGTCCATTTTTCACGGTCTTCAGCCACAATTTGAACACATTCCATCCAGCTGTCACTATTCCATTTCCTGCGAAATGAAACATCGCGCCTGAACTGTCTTTCGATGCCAAGTGACTTCAAATCCTCTTTAACCACATCCGTCCAGAACTTTCGCCTACGCCCAGGTGGCCGTTTCCAGACAGGATTTGGAAGCATTCTTAGAGCGTGTTGTACGAGACGATCCGGCGTTCTTCTTAGTATATGCCCAAGCAGTCCAAGTCGACTTTCCATTGCTGCTTGAGATGGCTTTAGGAGATGCTAGCACCTCCCTCGTGTCAAGCGTTGATGTACTGCGTCGATTTCCTTGTAAAGGTCTTCGTTATGACATACACGCGGCCAGAAATATCCTAGCAAACGCCTAAAAAGCTTCCTCTCCGTGAAATCCAACCTTTCCATCTGCGTCTTCGGTGCTGCCCACGTCTCCGATCCGTACATCATGATAGGGCGAATAGCGGATAGGTAGACGCGCAACTTGACTTCCTTCGCGATGGTGGTAGACCACAAACACTTGGTTAGAGAATTAAATGCAGACGTAGCTTTCGCACATCGTTGTCGAATATCCGCTGCATAACTACCATCGTTCTTCAGCAAACAGCCCAAATAACAGAAATCGTCCACCAGTTCGATACGTTGTCCGTCCACACAAACTCCCGTTGAAGGCCTCTGAGAGACCCACATCTGCTTGCATTTGTCGGGACGAAGACGAAGTCCATAGGCTGCGGCATACTTCGAAACGAGGTTCACAATCCTTTGCAGTTTTGCGTTGTTTTCAGCGAATAACACAATGTCGTCGGCGTACTCCAGGTCGACAAGGGTGTTAGGATCACATCCGCAGGAAACTGTTCTGCAACTCTACGCATGATGTCATCAAAGGCGAAGTTGAAAAGAAAAGGTCCTGCAACGGCTCCTTGCCTTACTCCTGTTTTCACCTCGAAAGCTGACGTAAATCCGACAGGGGTACGATCTGCTGCTGTTGTTCCTTTGTTCATGTCCTCGATTAACCGAACATACTTTTCCGGGACTCCATCTGCTCGCAGAGCATTGGGCAATCGATCACGATGAGGAGAGTCGAACGCGGCTTCAAAGTCCAAAAAAGCAAGCTGTAATGGCTTCGAAAACCGCTGCCACGATTCAATTACTCTTCTCACGACGAACACTTGGTCGGTGGTCGATCTTCCAGGTCGAAAACCGGCTTGCTCATCTCTGGTCGTTCCTTCACGATGTTTGATGAGTCGCTCGAGAATGATACGTTCTAAAACCTAGTACATGACACGAAGTAGAGAGATTCTTCTGTAGTTCTTAGGATCCGTGACGGATAGCTTCCTGTGAAGAGGTACGATGATCGCATGTCTCCACGAATCGGGTATCCTTTCGCTCATCCATATGGCACGGATGGTGTTGGTCATTTCACGAATCCCAGACGGAGGAAGAGCTTTCAGCATTTCAGCAGTGATGTTGTCATCTCCACCTGCCTTTCCATTCTTAATTTTCCGGACACAATCCAAAACTTCAGACTCAGTCGGCGGTTCCTCACTGACATCGTAATGTGCTCTCTGAACATGCGGGAGCTCAGGTACTGATGGCGCTGGACGATTCAGTAGTGAACTGAAGTAATCCTTCCATATTGGCAGCGTCGCATCACCAACTGCAACTCCATTGGTAGTGTTCAAGACAGGAGAACATCTCTTCATCTTCCCGCTATACTGTCGCAGCAACGTGTAGGCTTTCTTCGGATTCTTCTCCTCCCAAGCCTTCTCGAACTCCTCAGCTCTACACGTCCACTCTCGTTCGCGGTCACTTTGAAGCTGCCGACGCAACTTCCTCCTCAGACGCTTCTCCTCCACAAAGTTTCCTGCAGTTCGGAGAGCACATACTCTGTTGTCGGTAAATGTTGTTTCTTCTGAGACGTAGGCGAACTTCTTCTTAGGCTTTACGACCGGGTGTGCCTCTTTCGAAGCGTCCTGGATGCACTTGACAAAAGAATCCGCGTCGCAAAGTTTCTTCTTAGTCCGTACTCCAATATGAATAGAAACGCGTTTTCGGAATTTCCTTCTGCATTCTTCATCCCTGAGACTTGTCGTATCAATCCTCTGGAGAGGCTTAGCCCCTCGCTTCCTCTTATGAATCCTCGCAGTGAAGTTCAACAGAACTGGACGGTGATCCGAATCGAATGCGACATCCCACACAGCTCTAGATCTTCGAATGACCGATACTGGAATATTCCTCGTCAGGACATAGTCGAGCTGTAGTTTGAAAGTTGTCATCTTCCGCTTCCTGCTCTTCTGGAGATAGCTGGGTTGGTCCCTGCCACGTAAGCTGATGGCGGCGATGATTCCTCTTGAATGTCGATGCAATAATCAGACCACTGCGTTCACAAAAGTCGACAAGGCAGTAGCCATTGTCCCATGTTTGCTCCACTGGGTAGAACCATTTACCGAGTACTTCGGATTCCTGATCGAGTCCCATCTTCGCATTTGCGTCAATCCCCACGACAACAGCATGTTGACAAGGTATCCTGGCCAGCAACGTATTGAGTTCCTCATAAAACGCATCCTTCGAATTGTCTTTAGCGGTTTCAGAGGGCGCATGAGCACTCATTATCCACAGATTGAATCCTCTGTGATCCCGCAGTCGTACGAATGCATTCCGGTACGACGTTGAGCCAAACTCCTTGACCATACCATTGAAATCCTTCCTTACAGCTATTGCACAGCCTCCCACTCTCCTATCGTCAGCGTTACCGCAGTAGATGGTGTACTCTCCGACGCTGATGACGGGTCTATCCTTGAGGCGGGTTTCCTGCAAAGCAGCAAACGGTGCATGGAAATAGCTCAGAAGTCTGGATAGCGCAGTTTTTTGGATATCACTCGACAGCGATTGACAGTTCAGGGTGGCGAAATTGTGGCTTGTGGCCAAAGACTCCATGACTCCTTAGGTACGGATCCTAAGGTGTTATGGACCAGAGGCCTTAGTGTGCCGGACGGCGACACCTTTATGCAATGTGTGGGATACTTTCGCGATATAGTTGTGCACGCTATATCGCTCGAAGGTTCCCTGTGTACACTCAAACGTCTGCTGGGTTCAGTAGAAGCAGGGGCACCAACGAGCAGGTACCAACAGACTTGTATACACACCCCCAGACTGCAAGTACAGACGATATTTAAAGAAGATTGCTATTCCAACTTCAATGAAATTTTCGTATGGTTTCCTTTTCAAAGTTATTTGGATACGATACTAGCTGGCCTATATAAACAAATTCAGAAGCCTTCTGTATTCATTCTCTATTTTAACTGCCTTTCTTCATCTGGTTCGGTTTTTCTGCTGTCTACTCTCATTCATTTAATCTTGGGAAACCTATCCCGACTCACCGCCAGGCATCCATTGAATCACTTGCAATGGTTTGCAGTTCTGGATAGCTTCGTCTTCGGCGTATGCAAGCATAAAAGTAGTTTGTCATCTAGTCATATATTTCTTCCCGAGAAGTCCTTTCACTGCAGAACACCTCGTTGCAAGTTAGGCACTGCTACTCGCTCGCCAATTCTGGCACCTGCATTTCCGTTGGCGTATTACAATTGAATTACCATTGACCAAACTGCTCTCAACACCAAATGACGTCAGGGTTGGCAATACCGCCAGTAGCTACACGCTGTCCAATGCTTTCTCAAAATCAAGAACAACGTATAAGTGGAGATGTCGAATTCGTGAGACATCTCTGGAATATTATTTGTGGTCTGAATGCGATCAATAGAAGAGAAAGTTTTGCGAAATCCGTCGTGTTCTGCTGGAAATATGGAGAGGTCATCGACAATTCTTTTTGAACGATCGCAAATGACTTTCGTAAATACTAGGTTGGAGAGAAGGTTTCCGTCAGTCTTTTTTTTTTGTGAAATCCGTTTAACTTTTCTGCTTTGCTTTTTGGCCCAGTGTGTTATGCCATCCGAAAGCGCAAACCTTCTCTATTTAAAGTAATTTTTGCTCCCAGCCGAGTAGTGGGCTGGAGCATCCGACAGCAGCGCCAGCCTCTTGTGAGATTTGAATGCTTTCACTTGAGGAGGCAAGTCAAGGACCTGTCTAAACCTATAGATAGGGACAGGCATTTAATGCTCCAGAACATGACAATTATGTAACTTCTTTTCATGTCTCGTTATCGCCCACTTCGTCGCACGCGACGCTTACCGACTGCGACGCGCGATGCACGGGTGGCATGGTTGTTTACTAGTACTTCGGTCTAGTGACTGAATTATGAAACAGTCACGCGACACACAACTGAGGAGCTGCCACATTCGACATTGGTGCGCAGCGCTGGTCACTTTTTTTTCTCTTTTATTAATTTGCCAGAAGAAGCTTTCAAGAGATCTGCTGACGCTCTGTAAATGATCTATTTTTTATGAATGGTGATTTTAAGGATATTTTTGAGCGGGTTTTGCTGGTTTGTTTTTTGGATAATTGAAATTTCTATCGAAATTTTTTCCGAGTGAAACTTCACTTGTTTCATTTAGAGTATCCCTACTAAGGTTCCTTCTGAGACTTTTTTGTGCAATATATTGCAGTTTTTGCAATTTCAAGTATTACGCCTTCCCAAAACCACGTCTTTTCGAGAGCAGTGTTAGATACCTGCTTCATGCGGTTTTATTTTTGATTAGAACCATGGTAAATTGAAGGAATTGAATGGTCTCACAGATAAATTGGGTCTAAAATATATTTTCGGTTGAATCACTACTACTTTGTGTTCTACGTAGAACTGTCAGATTGTGTTTTTCAATTTTCATTAAGAATGATTGCGTTCCTCCCTCTATTTCGCATGATGTTCTCCCTAATTTCTCATAAAGTTTTCCCTGACCCACAATCACCTGAGAAGTCACAGAATGTTAATTTTGTTCAAGCACAGCATTCCGTAAAGGAAGGATGACTTTCTCGAGTGACCATGGCTGGTCCCATGCAAGTTCTGAAAATGTCTCAGATTTATGGAAATAATAGAAACAGCGGAGGAAAATTCTCTCCTTCCGGTACCGTGAATCTATCACTGTGCCACAATTTCGTATGGTCAGTGGCTTTCAACTAGGAGGTCGCAACGTTGTTCGACGTGAGAGGCTGTACGCGGGGAAGCGAAGCAATGGTGAAAACGATCGAAAAGCTGAGAGGTCACTGATGTGACACATGTGCTGTGCCAGCGACAACTTTAGCATATATTTTTCTTGCATAACGATTTTTTTATCGAGAATTCCTCTGCAGTATATTCCTGAACGTTTTTCTTGATTATCCGACCTAATAGGTCTAGAAATGTCCGGAGAAGATATGTATTCGTGTAGTTGAAAATTTTTCGACTTCTTGAGAAATCAGAAACCTTGAAAGTAACAAATTTTTAGAGGCGAACGGAGTTCTGTTGATCTTGCGAAAATGGTCTGGAGTGGGGCGCTCTTGCTGATTTCGACTGAATTAGATGATGTACTTTTCTAAGGTATGTTTCAACGCGTAATTCTCAGCTGTCGTTGCTTCAGCTTTTACTGTCGTTCTCGGTTTCTTTAATTTCAAATGTTTTCATTCATCACTGTAAATTCGAACACTTCCTTTCTTTTATCAACAACGATGTGCACATTTTCTCTGTTTAGGAGTTGACAGAAGACGACTCTTCAATCAATTTTATGCCCAACATTTGGCGAAGTTACTATCGTATATCGCAGAAGGAGACCCTCAATTCAACGGCAGGGGTTGCTGGGACCCAGTTTTCTTTGAGCGAATCTCCGCAAATTACTGACTGCACAATGACAGGCGGAGCATAAACTCACCTGCGGTTTACCCAACCCAGTGCTAACCTACTGCATCAGGAATACTCCTAATGGCGGATTGCGTGAGAGCTGGGAGTCTATAGCAAAAACGTGTGGCACCGTAGTGCCTAGCAGGCACTGCCTACCCATCAAATGCGGGCTAGTACGCAACATCTACGGCAGCTATGAGGAGCGATTTCTGCTATGCGCAATGCAAGCAGGGAAGCCGGAAGGTGAGCATTTTTTTCTCTGCATTTGTTTGATTCAATTCAGAGCCAGCAAACCTTAAATGTCGATGATGCCACTTGTTCTGTCAGTGTGCTCGAGCCGCTCTTCCAACTACTGCTCGATCAGCTCTCCGTTGGAACAAAGTCGTCGTGCGTGAAAGCACTGGTATTATTCTACTCCTTCCTGAATTTCCACATGGGATCATATGCATAGTAAAGATTTGCTGATGACCTCCTCTGTCGCATACTCGCTTTAGTCGCAAGCGCAGATCGACAAAGGATATGCAAACTCTTTCTGGGGAGGCCTGAAAAAAATAGTCCAAATGATGCCCGAGCAAAGGTCAGATAAATCGCGACCACAACGGACTAGGTAAGCAGCAGAATACTGTAAGACAATAATAATCTTGGTTCTTAGTACATACAACAGTGGACGGTTCAGGATATTGTTAAATAGTTGGTCATTCAGGGTTTACTCAGGCCATTACCGACCACATGAAATTAGTAGGGACTGTGCCAGGAGTTTTGAAGATTTTTTGTGAAAAAAAGCCACTCGGAGTACTATTCCGTGCTGAGGCATGCTGCTCGCTTGTCAAATAGTTCACATAACGGTTGAAATAGAAAAAACTGCACTTTCTGATGAGCCGAATCGTCTTTCGAAATGGAGATCGGAATGAAATCGTCTACAAAATGGAAAACAGTTGTCTTGCTGAGGACGAATCGACTAATGGATTTATGTTGATTGTCGTCACAGCACCGTAGCTTCAACAAAGAATTATACTGACATACATTGAAAGTTTCAGATTACCTAGGAAAACCCCTTTCTGCGAACAACTAGAGGAGTATTCAGGTCGGATTCTGCCTAAACCTTGAACAGCTGAGCCAGCTGAATTTGGAGACCACCTGCCAGGAAAAATGCGTATTCAATTCAGGTGCAGGCGCAGATCGACAAAGGATATGCACCTTTTGAAGAAGTTCTATAACATTCTTCAAATTCTGAGGCACGATCGAAATCCAGAAAAAAATCGCTTCCTCATTTGATTAGGTAAGCAACGGTAAATAATAAGACAACATTATCCCTCGCCAACCACTAGCTAAATTTAGAGACTGCCTGCCGAGAAAGATTTTTTTTTGCGGGACGAGGACACGCCCCAACTCAACGAAAACTATCGACGTGTATGTACGTGCAAAGTGGGCAAACATTTTTTCGTATACCAATTCTTGGATAACAGAAGTTCATTAGCGCCGTGGATAGACCCTTACACAGAAGAGCGAAATTGAAGGCGCGAATGACATCAGAGACCTCTCTCCTACTGTGGATCGGCGCCCGGGTTTTAGGACGCAGCGTGGCAATTCTGCTCTCCAGATATTCCAAGCAGATAGGCTACGACGATTATGTGATATCTCGTAACACGGTGACATATGTTATCAGAAGCTTGTCTGGAATAAACTGGGGACTGGCTACTATTTCGAAAAGACACGCTGCCGGATTTTGGACAGGCATTCGTGTTTACGGCAGAGGTTGCGCACATCCCAGGCGGCACAAGCGCAACAAGCATCACTGACGGTATATATTAAACAACCAAAAGTGCATGCGCAACAGGATTATCGTAGAGAAATTCACAGGTATGCAATTAAATTCAAGGAAATAAACCCTCTTCAGAAATGTCAAGGAATATCGCTTTCAGAAGATATTGTCCACTTTTGTGAAATCTCCTGTCTTATTGTTCCTTTCTTGAAGAAACGTTTGTGAAACGCGAACCAAACCACTTCTGCCTGGAACATCCCTTTTTGATAGGTCCAATATGTATCAGACCGTATACAGCTTTTTCAGGTATGAACGAATACCTACGAGATCTAGCTGAGCCGGCAACACTACATGATCCAAATGCTGAAGATCCACGCCTGTCGGACATTCGAAACAAAAAAAAAGTTCCAAATGAAGATGAGGCGGTAGCCCAACAAGTTCGAAATAAAGTTGGACCGGCAGCCGGAGAAGTTAGAAATGAAGTTGAGCCGGCAGCCTTAAATGGTCAAAATAATAATGGTGAGTTGAACAGGGCTGCATTCCAATAAAGTGTTTGGGGAACGTATGGACTTAAGTGACGGAAACTCCAGGAGTTGACAAAAAACGAAACTCCAGGGGGATTTCGATGATTGAGAGAGATCAAAAGTTTCTCATAAAGACAGAAAATCAATACAAAAGTAGATAGAGTGGTATTCTGTACGGCTGTGCGTCACAAGTTTGAAAAAGTGTGCCCATCCGATAATATTGTCTGTTGGAAATTTCACTTCTCGAAAATGAAAAAAGTGGAGCAAAAATCAAACCACAAAAAGAATATCCGGTAAAAACATGTGCAGTTGAGTCCGTTTTCAGGTTTTCGGTAGAACAATGGAAAAAAAAGACCGGGAAATCAAGGACGACTGAATGTCTGCAATTGCGGATTCAAAAATGGGAGCAGTTTTTGACCCAACTTCTTCTACGCACGTTTTTTGGAGCGATGATAACGAATATAAAGTTCATTCTCAGGTTTACGGTAGACTATGGAAGATAACGACCGGAGGATCACAAACTACCTTCCGATTTTTGTCAAAGGAAACCTTCTCTAAAATAAAATTCAATGGTTTTGATCGCTGCAAAAGGTTTCTGATTTTGCATTCAAGAAATTGTGAGTTTTAGTAAAAGAAAAGGAACACTTCATGTGTTTTATTTGGCATGCAACGCGGAGGAAACACTAAAAAATCAGTGAAATGATGGACCATTGATTTGGCTGTGCACTTGTTTAATAAACAGCAGAATTTCAGTATAGCATTGAAAAAAAAACAAATCACGCCCGTCTTTTCTAGAATCAGACAAATGACGACAGCCTAAGTTTGCATGGCCAAGAACGAAGTTTTGGCTTACATTCGCATATTCAGGAACAACAACGGTTCTAAGAAGAAATTTTCAATAAAAGTGAAAACAACATCACACATAGTGTTTATACAAATGCCGTCGACTAAGATAATTGCGGCCACAGGAGTATAAATGGGTGCTCACTAGCACGCGCGTGATTCGTTTTTTTCAAAGTTCTCTGGAATTCGCTGAGTACCACTCTCGCATCAAGACAGGATCACCGGCTGGGCTACGAGAGCGGTATTGAAAAAAGGGGCGGAGTTCTCGCAGCATATCCGGCCCTGAGTACCCTATATGCTGCCGATATGGATTCGTGGCTAGCAGCAATGTAGCAGCATATTTCCTCGAGTTTCATCTCCTCCTTTGCGGCATATGCTGCTTTGAGCGCAGCATATGCTGCGGCAATGGATTCTTGGCCATCAGACGCACGACAGCATATGCTGCTTATTCTCGCAGCATATGCTCCTGCAATCGATTCTTGGCTTTCAGGCGCATGACAGCCTATGCTGCTGCAATTAATTCTTGGCTTTCAGGCGCAAGACAGCATATGATGCGGATCCTCGCGGCATATGCTGCCTCAATGAACACTGAATTCCCAGCATCCAGGGGCCGGACGCATCAACGCTCCGGGTTAGAGCAGGGGCAGGGCAGCCGGAGTTTCTGAAGATCTCTGTAGATCACAAAATCAATCGTGCCCCTGCAGTGTCTTTGGCTTCCCCAGCCGCCCCAGCTAGGATGTTGGGCGCCTGGGGAACACTGCAGAGGCACGACTGATTTCGTGATCTACGATGGTCTTCAAAGGCGCCGACTGCCCAGCCCCTGTACCAACCCGGAGCCTTGATGCATCCGGCCCCTGGCGCACGGCAGCAATTGTCGCGGATGCTCTCAGCAAAATCTGTAGCCCTTAGGTTCTGCTCACGTGTAGTTGACGCCGCGCTGTCGTGCTGCGGCTATAACACAAAAAAGATCGCTCAAGAAAGCTTCTGTAAGGTTTATTAATTCATAACCAAGACAAAAATATTGCGCTGTCACTTTATTCACTGGCTTGGGCCTGACTGTGGAATAACATCAACAGAAAAAAAAACAAATATATAGTAACAGAGAGTTCAGAATAGATCCTGTCTTCAGACATAAAGCAGAGACGAACATGTAAAGACAAAAAATGAAGAACTGCCATCAACAAAAAAAAACAGTCTTCTAAACACCCGCGCTCCTGCAGCCCATTGTGTCCTCGCTTGCCTCGCTTGAATTTAAGGTGGCCGAGGTTCCCAGAACGGTCTTCTTCTAAAATCAGTATTGAAGGGCACTTCCAGGCTAAAACTCTTCGAAAAACAAATTTAAATGTATACCCACCAGGGCAGGAACAAGCTCTTCGTTTTGCAGAACGTACTGCCGGATGTCCGGGTTTTTCGGGGAATATGCGCTAAAAATCATGCACTACCCTGAGTCTCGGAGCCCATTATAGTACACCATAAGGATATTTTGACATGATAAGCCCGTTAAGCCTTGCTTCTACCTGCTGAAAATACAATAGGGAAGCTATACTTAGGAATTTCTAAACAAATTCCCTGAGACTTTAACGCAAGTTGCATGAGTAGCACGCAACTTATCTTAAGTACACATATAATTTGAAGCGATGTTACGCGTAACTTGACGAGATTTTGACGTCGCGACGCGGCGGCTGGCGTGGCGCGGGGCAGCGGCCAGATGGTATGCAGCGCGCGGCAGCAAACATGCTTTGCGCGTCGCGTCGCGGCGTACCACCACGCGTTAAATTGGGTCATCCTTACATATTATAAGCGGCGATGTGTGTCTGTCCGACTGTCTGACACGTCCGACCGACGTCTGTTTGACCGGTGGTCAAATTTCCCGCAAATTTTTACACCTTCAATCGGAGCGCGTTATTGTTTAAACGATACACGAAAAACGTCACGGAAAGTGAGTGGGGTTCAGGAAGAGCGCGCACACCATTGCGATCGTGTTGGGACCACCCTAACCGTTGCATATCGAGTCCTTTGAGCCAACTTCGTTGTCGATCGTGGTGGGACCACCCTAGCTGTTGCGTATTTAGTCCTTTAAACTACCTTCGTAATAAATCGAGGTGGGACCACAATAGCTCTTAAATTGACGCCTAAAACGTGCACGGAGCTCAGGGACCACCACGCGGTACATTGTTAAAGTGCGCGGGGCTTCCGGTTCCCCGCGAAAAACGGATCGAAAAACGTGCAGAACTTTGGAATCGATGCGCTCATTGTGTGCGGGGCTCAGGGATCACCACGTGGTATGTTTTGAAAGTGGGCGGGGCTTCCGGTTTACCGCGAAAACGACACGGAAAGCGCGCGGAACTTCGGAATCGATGCGCTCATTGTGTGCGGGGCTCAGGGACCACCACTCAGTATATTTTGAAAGTGGGCGGGGCTTCCGGTTCCCACGAAAACCACACGGAAAGCGCGCGGAACTTCGGAATCGATGCGCTCATTGTGGGCGAGCTCAGGGATCACCACGTGGTACTTTGTGAAAGTGTCGATATTTTCTGTGCATAATCGGAAAACTCATACGAATGTGCGCTTCACTTCTATGTTCGCAACGTGAAATAACAGTTTGAATCGGAACCTTCAAGTTGATTTCAGTATAATGAAGTTTTTTCGTTTTCTTCCATTCTGGAGAATTTGCTTCATGTTGAAACACAATTTTGCACGTTGACAAGTTTTCGCGCGTTTCATTCTTCAAAAAAAAACGCTGGCAAGAATGCCAGCCTACACAGGCAGCGTGTGGAGACAGGACACACAGACAACGAGAGAAAATCGATGTTAGAACTGTTTCCATCAAAAAGGTGCTGATGCTCATACCGCACCTTCATTGACACCGGACGGTTAACCACTCCTTCGTCTAGCTTCGTCACAGAGGTGAGTCCCAGAATTGTACTGTGCTTTGAAAGCGACACACTTATAGCATTTACTCACTTCGTAGGCATTACTTTTCCGCCTTCCACCCCCAAATCTGAATTTTCGTGGGTACTTATACAACTTTGGTTTTCTGGGTAGTCCTAGCTATACAAAATAATAATCCTTACATATTATATTATAAGCGGCGTGGTGTGTCTGTCCGACTGTCTGGCACGTCCGAACGACGTCTGTTTGACCGGTGTTCAAATTTCCCGCGAATTTTGACACCTTCACTCGGAGCCCGTTATTGTTTCAACAATACACAAAGAAAGTCGCGGAAAGTGAGTGGGGTTAAGGAAGAGCGCGCACACCATTGAAATCGTGTTGGGACCACCCTAGCCGTTGCATATTGAGTCCTTTGAGTTATTTTCGTGGCTGATCGTGGTGGGACCACCCTAGCTGTTGCGTATTGAGTCCTTCAAGCTACTTTCGTTATAAATCGAGGTGGGACCACACTAGCTATCAAAGTGACGCCTAGAACGTGCACGGAGCTGAGGGACCATCACGAGTTACTTTGTGAAAGTGGGCGGGGCTTCGGGTTTACCTTCAGGTTCGCGTTATTAGAAATAGGAAGTAGCCGCGGTCAGACCTGTTATAACGAAAGCGAACGCGAATCCAGCAAAGCCTGGTTCTTATCCTCATCCTCATGTATAATAATGGGCGTGGTGATGTGTCTGACCACTAAAGCTGTTGCATAGGTCGTATTAGAAGTTATTGGGTGGAGTATCCTAGACTTTATAAATCTACCTCCATGTCACGCTGTGCACAGTCCTATCTCCATTCTCGCAGAGTATGTTTCGCCTTAATGTGTGTCTGCGAAACTATCTGTACATATGCACGCATGCACGGGTGAATAAATGACACTCAGAAATTCCAGAATTTTTGTCATAAAGTAGAGAACGATAATGTTATGCCAATTTGGAGAAAGTCGTAGAACACGAGTAGAGGTTCAGAAGGAGCACGCACAGTGCGGTGGAATGTGAGTAAGTGGTCTATGAACAGCGCGCACAGTGTCATGGAAGGTGAATAGGGGGGTCACAAAGTGAGTGCAGTGTCGTTGGTAGGGAGAAGGGTACAGGAGAAGCACTTTTGGCTTCGTGGAAGTAAATAGGGGTCCAGGAGGTGCGCGATGTGCCGCTAGAGGGAGTATGGTTACGAGGTTTAAGAGCAGCGCGCAGACGGTCGATGAAGGTGACTGGCATTAGAACGGGAGTGCGCACACCATTAGGGAAGGTGTTCAGGAGGAGCGCCTAAAAAGTCGATGAAAGTAATTTGGGTTCAGAGGGGTGTGCGCACACCAGTAGAAAAGGTGTGTATGGGTTTAGGAGTAGCCCGCACAACGTTCGGGAGAATGTTTTGAGCTTGGAAGGAAGTGTACATGCTGTTTTTTGGAGGTATATAGGGGTTAAGGAAAATGGAATCGTTGGGGAAAATTACTAGAATTGAAAAGTTGTATAGGGGTTGAAAAGGAGCGCACACAAAGTCGGGAGATGATTAGAAATTAAATGAGTCTGCGAACACACTTACTGAAGAAGTACAGAGATTTGAGAGGATTGAGTGTAAACCTTTTCGGTAGGCATAGGTCCAGAAGCTGCAGGAGCGAGCGCGCAACATCAGTGAGATTGTGTGGGTATTATATCAAAATGTTTTCGCGTGGCAGCTTGAGGAATCTGATAACTTTCTTGAAGCTGCCTGAATTGGAAAAAATGCTTTCACAGAAATCGCACAGATAAGCTGCCTGATTTGTAGGAGAGGGTAAATAATGAGAGGGGAGTGCATTTTGTGCATCATTTATCATTTTTAACTCTCCATATGAATGAGAAAGGCAGCCGATTGGAGACTTTGAGGCAAACAGATTAGACTTTTCATTTACCCTTGATTTCTTTGCCCAATCCTGAAAGAGTTTGTCAGAAAGCAGGGAAACTCCGAGGCAGTACTTAAAAGCTTTATATTTTGAGAAAACACCCGTTGCGGAGGTCGATTATGGCGAAATATCACCTCTGATTCCGATTATCAGAAAAAAGACGCTCACTTTTACCAAGCTGCAAAGATCTTTAGCAAAGCCCCGGTCTTTATTATAGGTGGAAATCGAACGCCGCGCAGCGGCGTGAGTGCATGCGCGAGCGCCGCGAAGCGGCGCGAGTTCCAGTTTCGTTGAACACCGCGAAGCGGTGTGAGACGAAATTTCCTATAAAGGCAGTGTTCTCGATGAATATCGCACTCGAGTTCGACCTGAAAATGGGATTGTTTGGTCGTGAGGTAACTAATAGTGAAGAAACATGGAAGAAAAACGTCCAGAATACGTCAAAATAACGGTTTCTAAATTCAGGGCGTGGACGAGAATCATTGGCCCTGCTGATTTCGGCAAGCGCGCGCTAATCCCGAAATCTGCGCGAATCGATAATGCTAACTGCGGCAAAGTTGCTTGGCAATTTGCCATCGAAATGTGTGCGGCGCCACAAGCTCGTCCGATTGGGGGCTGACCGGGATAGGTAGGCGCACCGGGAGAGCTTTCAAAGCCGTTTGTATTTATTTCTGGCCAGTTTTCCGTTGCTTTCTTCGACCCTATCCTCTAAAGCACCTGCCCACTTAGTGTTTCACACCGAGATCTCGAGAACGAGATTTATCGTGAACACTGCCTTTAAACGACTCTGAGAGTTTTGGCCGAGAAATAGCCGCGTAATAGCCGCGAAATGCCTGCTGGCTGTGTAATAGCCCGGAAATAGCCGCCAAATTATGTGGCCGCGATATAACCGCGAAATAGCCGCGGAATAGCCGCTAAATAATGCTGGCCGCGAAACAGCCGCCAAATAGTTCTCGCCGCGAAATAGCAGTGAAATAGCCGCCAAATATGTGGTGTGCTTGAATCCAGTTTAGTTTAGCTTAGTTGAGCTTAGTTGATTTATGTGCGGTCTTTGCGATGGCGAACTTCCTAATGCTGCTGAGCCATGCCCTTCTACGGAATACTACGGGTAGAATCGAGTTTCTTGATCACCCATTATTACTGCATCCCCTTACATGGACGTATTCTTCTCTGAAGTTTTCGATAATGTTACGAGCAGGTTAAAATGCTAAAATCATGTTTCGATGAGCCTTATGAGCTTACAGAAACTTGCAGTTTAGTTATTGTTAGTTACAAATAGCTTTTGCAACCTCTTCCTTTATTGATCAGTTTCATCGTTTTCCACTCTTCACTGTGCTCGTGCGTTACACATCCTTTCTCATATTTTTTTTTCACTGCTTATCAAATTTCTTGCTAGAAACCTGTTAATGTTTGCGCTAATTTCGAGGAGAGGTAGCAAGCACGAGTAAAAAAAATAAAGCAGCGTGTTCAGAAGTCGGATTTTGACGGTTTTGTGGCACTTGATTAACAAAAATCTCACATATACAAAACTATTAGCGAAAAATTCCAAGTGATCACAAGGTGTAGGTGGAACCAAACTTCTCCAGCCGCTTCGCGGCTCGAGAGGTAAAGTCACATTGGACTGCCTCGTTGGACTTGTGGCCACATTATATATGCTACATCCCATTTAAGCTTTTTCCGTTCAGGTGAACGTGAAAAAATGAAAGAAATCCAGGACAAAAAAAGGATAGCAAAATAAGAATCCCTTCTGGAACCCGTGCTAAGTACCTAAGACATCGTGCGCTTTCAAAATGACTCAATTTTTTGGGGCTAGCTGAGATCATCAATGAGACTCTAAAAATGCGCTCCCTGAGTGTTATGGCCACCCAAAAATGATTTTGGGATTGATAATCTAGCACATCTGGGTCGATAATCCGTGCGAATGTCGAACAACTTCGAAAAGAATAACAGCAAAAACTCTATTGGAAAACTATGTGGTGTTTTTCTAACTGATGATATTATATTATACTTATGATATAGTTATTAACCGACTATACTGTTTTATATTAGATAGACAATCTGAATATCTTTATCAAAAACAATTCGCATGAAGATTAGAGTTACTACAATACAATTCTTCTACCTTATGGCTATTTTGGTTTCACAAAGAAGTTTTTCGGGCGATATTGTAAGCTTTCATGCTTTGCAAAAAGGTTTCGAGTAGTTTTCCACGACCATCTCTTCGTGGCGGACTAACGATGTTTCCAAGTGATAAAACAACGGCATTAGTAAAAGATCGAAGTTGTTCTTCACTGCCACAAAATCCCCTTTTGGAGATGGAGCAGTCGTAGAATATACGAGGAACAGAGAGCCGTGCTCACAGCTACAGCCAAGGTTTATTGCCAAAGTAGCCGCGGTCCACGTCAGCGGATGGAGAAGATGTGAATTGCATGTTCTGCAGAATGCTGCGTAATACCGTAGAAATCACACTTCTAAGCAAACTTCTGCTCTGCTGTGACTGTGTTAATTCGAATGGGAACAAATGGTTAGCATCTGAATGAAGAATATATGTACGATGAAGCAATAATGGTCCAAGTCACAGTTTATAACAGCTTTTGGTGACTAAATTAAATGGGTTAATTTTTACAAAGTTGATGCTAGATTAACTGAGGTTTCTTGAAAAAGAATTTCCCTCTATTCTATTTAGTTATTTTGACAAGGCTGGATATAGAACTCGATTTCGTCCTTTGAACAAAGCTCTTTATCACTGCCCGTAAATTTTGTTCTCTGTAGAAATTTGCATTTGAATAAAGAATGTAGTAGTAGTAGGGAATGATTACACTATGTAACACGATTTTTGTTCCTAGCTTCTCACCTTTTTTTTTGCGAAAATAGAAAGATTTCTATTCTTTTTCGGCTTTATGAACAGGTAAAAACAAAAATGCACAATTCATCTTCACGATTATTTATTACTTTATCAAACGACCGATCCTAAGTTTTTTTTTCAGTTTTTGAAAACAAAATCAATACTTTGCAAAATAAATATTGCTGATTAGTGGTTTGTTTTAGTTTTCAACTAGCCAAAACGGCGTCTCAAGTTTATCGCACAAAGAAAAAATTTTAAGAATCAAAGTTCGTGAAAAGATTGCTATATTTGCTCTATTGAAGGAATCGAGTCCTCGTGGGTGTCATCATCTAGTGCGAATAGAAGCCGAATGTTTTTTCATTCGAGGTACAATACCCGCGCTAAGTTTTGTAAAAACGGGGAGCATCTGGCAAACTTGGCAAAAAAGCGTGCGATGCATGTAACTTTTTTGAATGAAGACTTTTTTCAATTTTGTCATATTCGCAGATCAAATTGCTACCTAATCATACGACTTTTAAACCGAGATTCCCTAAAATCGATTTATTTTTGAAGAAAATAGTTTTTGCAATGGTTTTTCGAAAACGTCGCGCACGCGAAGTGCGGCGAAACTTTGAACAGTATTCTCAGGCGATTATCGGCCCCGAGCCGCCTGACAGTTCGGCTCGTTTTTCCAATCTGCGAGTCGGCTCCTGTTGCTGTACGGGCCACTGCTGTTGCTTTCCGGGCTACTGCTGTTGCTGTCCGGGCTATTCCGGTTGGCCCGAACAGCAACAGCAGTAGCCCGGAGATTGAGAGAACGAGCCGAACTGTCAGGCGGCTCCGATTCCTAATCGATGCGGCTCGGGGCCGAGAATCGCCTGAGTTTGTGCAAGTAATAGAGGAGCACTCTGTATGTTTTCTTCATAAATTAGGTGCAGGTGAGAGAGTCTCAAGGTTGGTATTGGTTGAATTTTCGAAATCCTTCATTAAACACGCTTGAGTACTACCTGAAAAGTCGGACTTTTGTTGCGAAAACCCTGGACTCTAAAATGAAGGATTTCGAAAATTCAACCAACATAGACGTTGAGATTCTCTCACCTGCACCTAATTTATGAAGAAAACATACAGATTGCTCCTCTATTACTTGCACAATTACTGCTCTAAGTTTCGCCGCACCTCGCCGCGCGCGACGTTTTTGAAAAACTATTGCAAAAACGATTTCCTTCAAAAACAAAACAATTTTAGAGAACTTTGGCACAAAAGTCACATAATTATGTAGCAATTTGATCTTTGAATATGATAGCGTTTTCAGAATTCGAAAAAGTCTTCATTCAAAAAAGATACATGCATCGGACGCTTTTTTTGCAAAGTTTTCCGGATGTTCCCCGTTTTTACAAAACTTAGCGCGGGTATTGTAGATTGGGCGATTCTAAAGGAGACGAGTATCGACAGATATGATTATTCACTACTGCTATTGCACTATTTATTCAAAGGCACCCTTCTAAAAATAAAAAGCTTTACGGGAAGCAATAAAGAGCCTGGATCAGTAGGAGAGACCGAATATATTATTACGCCTTGCCAAAACAGCGTGAACAGAGAAGAATTTTTTTTTCGAAAACCGCAGTGATTTCTGCATTATGTGTTCACTGTGCTCACCTTGGGTGGTGATTCAGTCAGGTTTCAACACTTTTATGCTCCTATGATCGGTTTTAACCGCTACCAATACATATATGCACATGCAAGTAACTAATACGTGGGTGTAACCCCAAGCCCCGATCGCCCGTTGTCGCAACGCGAACCCCGCGGCGCCGCGACCTAAGGGGTCGAATAGACTCTCACCGCGCAAAGGCGCGGCAGAAGGCAATGGAGGAGTATCGATCATGCGGTGGCGCACGATCGATATCCCTCTATTGCATGCTGCCGCACCTGTCAGCGGTGGGAGTCTATTCGGGCCCTAATGGCCGCGGCGAAGGGTTCGCGTCGCGATCAGTCCATCGCGGCGAGACACTAATAGTTGGAATCAACATTTTAGAGAGTTACAGAACAGTTCCGAAAATGTTGCGAACACATTAGGGCATGAGGCTGCGCAACTTACGATCACGATTTCAACAACTTACGGAAGACTTCGGTAAGTTGTTGAAATTAGTGTTCGCAACATTTCTGAAATCTTCAGAGTTGTAGGCATACCGGGCGAAGATCAACCATTGCAGAAAGGTGCTTCATAGCCGCATACGACGTAATGAGTTAGCCGAAATAACTCTTCGATACATAATTTGATGGGGTTTCAAGCATCATGGATCTATTCACAATGGGACGCTCATAAGCTCCTCGGATGATAGCAGGATATCGGCGTATTTTATAGTATGCACGCCTCATATTTCTCTTATTCTCTCCTCTGACTACCAGAATGTTTCTTCTCATTGGAGCATGGAGTTATCTGTCGAATTCGGCATGCATGTAGAGAAGATTCAAGCCATTGTCCATATCGATGGTTTCACATGCAGTTCCCAGACAAGGTACGGACCAGGGATGTGCGGCAAACGATTTTGAGATTTCGGCAAACGGCAGTCGGCAAGAAAATCCCAAAAACGGCCGGCAAACGGCAATCGGCAAACGGCGAAAATTCTCATCTCCTAGATTGACCTAAAAGTTATTCACTTGTGCCGCTCTACTTTTTTTTCCTTTTTTAACATACGTATGCCAACATTCTGATAATTCCAATTCGAGGGAATAGTTTCAATGCAAGGCAACAGATGAACAGAAACAAGACATGTGGTACTGTATTGAAATCAAAGAAATCGCCGCTGCGGCATTGCGAGGAAGGGGCCTCGGTTTCTACAGGCACCGAAGCGACATTAACGCGCAGTCGCAGCGGCAATGTCGTGGCGGCCCTGCTGCGGCTTCTCGGTAGTGCCGCTGCGGCTCCGCGATTGGTGGCCGAGTTCTAACAAAAATAGGACTGACTGCGAGTATCTCATATGAAGTAAGTCATGATACAACTTGGGGGCCTAAGCACAAAATTACACACCTGAGGTCCCTACATCCTCTGTTTAATAGGGACAGAGGGTAGCCCCGTTATTGTGATCTAGGAGATACGGAACGCATCTCAAAATTGGGATATTTTACTGGTAAAACTCTCGTTCCACCACATAGAACAAGGCATCGTAGTCGACGCGGGTTCGCTGATGCATCTTCGCGAAGCACGTGCGACTGCCGTGGTACTGTCGCGGCAATGTCGCGGCATTGTCGACTCTCAAGACACTACAACAGAATCTCCACGGCACAGTGATCATCACGGAGCACCTGCGGTACTACCGTGGAACTATCGCTACACAATCGAGGGCTGAAGTACCTTCCTGGCACTGCCGCGGCGAGCTTTCTCAGAGTCCCTGCACACGTGTGTCACACGAATGCTTCCTGCTTCTTTTAGCTACACCAGAATCTGTCAAAACTCTGGAACAGAAACGAAAGCGCTACCGCTAAATGCATTACCCCACACTGGAACTGAAAGGTCTATTTCGCCTATACTGGTCATAGAATCCTATCCCAGAAGGGAAGGCGGGCCCATTATAGGCTGAAAATCTGGTTCTCGCTTTCATTGGAGAGCTTTCTCAGCGTCTATGTTATGCAAGTTTGATTCTGACCACCACCAGCAGTGAGGGGTTGCTTTTTCATCAAAGCACCTTATGGCATGTTATATTTCTCCAAGGCCCACCGCTACGCTGCCGGTTATAAACGCAATTGAGAGCCCACTAGATCTGCTCTAGAGTTTGTATCTGCGAGAACTCGGAATCAGAATTCATCGTGAACGCTTCACTCACGCGTCCACTCATTCACGCACGTTTGCTTAGCAGAATACATACAGTGAGATTTTGAACAAATTTTTATCCCATCTCTTGTTCAGAATTGGCCAATTGGCGAAGCGGAAAACAGAAAAGTCAAAACCCTTGGATAACGGTTAAAGGCAGTGGTCACGATGAAAAAGGTTATCGAAAAAAACTACAGAAATCAGCTTAGATCAAAAACAGCTGAAGAACTATGAAGGTAGCGCGGTGAAAAACGGGCTTGGATTAGAGTTTCTAGGGCCCAAAGAAGCCCGTTCGTGCACACGTGCACAGCGCCGACCAAAAAGATCGCAGTCTCATGCCGAGCAGTCAAAAATCATCGACATTGCGGGGAAGAAATAAATGCAAATTTACCTAATAAAAACAGTTGGGCAATGAATTAAAGCACTCCAGTCAATGTTTTTGACTAGATGGGTACATAAATCCGAAGGTTCATTGATTGACATTCAATTTAAAGCCAGCTGATGTTCATGATATAAGAGGTCATCGATGCCGATGATGTGGAGTGGGCTCGTCCACCATCAAAAGTCAAGAAAGTTCAGGCTTCAAATTTGGCCCAAAACAGTGGATTTTTCGCGATTTTTTCTCATAGGTCCTACTACTCGAGACCCAGAGAAGGGTTTAGAGAGAAAAAAATGACAAGCATACTTGATCGCGACCACTGCCTTTAATCGAACACTGGATAGTGGGATCACCCCTAGTGATTACATAGCCGCGAGCATGGGCGGCATTTTCTTTCAATGTTTTGCCGAGTTTTGCCGGAAAACGAACAAAAATTTCGGCAAACGACAAACGGCAAAAAAGTCCCAAAAATGGCCGGCAAACGACAAACGGCAAACGGCAATTGCCGCACATCCCTGGTACGGACCCTACGATTACTTCCGGTGCAAAACTAGTTAAGGGGGCCACTCGAAAAAAATGAAATGATTCATGCATGAAAATGAAAATTTCTGCTGATACCAGATGCCTGATAGCGTGACAAGTAGGTGTTTTCATATGAACTCTCATGGAAAGTTTTCACGGACTACTTCGATTTCTGAAAGTGGTATCATTCATGTTTTAATTGAACCCTGAGCCCCCCCCCAAGTAGTTTTGCACCTCACTTCCTACATTTTATCATGTTCACATCTGTTTACATCTGATTGAAACCGTAGGCTATCGAATGAGATCTGCAGGCCATGAACATCGACGAAACGTGGAAATGAGAAAATCCACAGCCTGGTCTTTTCCGTTTCCGATTTCCGTTTCCTGCGTTTTGACCATTTTTGTTCCGTCTCCAAAAATTATAGGAAAAAATTTCGCACAGCCCTAGCCTTGATGGATATACATAAGCCCTGTGTTGCGGTTCAACAAAGAGAACGCAAAGAGACCTCAATATTGTCTTTGGACGTCTTCTTACGGTACACATGACAACAGTTATTATGGTTGACGGTATCGTTGTCTGGAACTGTGAATGAAGGTAGGACCGGCAATAGAAGTACGCCGCCTCTTTTCCAGATTGGTGGCCTAGTAGAGAGCACCAATTGCCGGGAAGTAGCCGAGGAATAGCCCTCCAGGCTCCGCAGCGGCTCCTGATAGGCTATTTCTCGGTTGTTTCGCGGCTATTTCGCGGACAACGTGGCCGCAGCCGAGCATTGGCCGCGAAATAGCCGAGGAATAACCGGGAAATAGCCGCGAAATAGCCGAGAAATAGCCCACCAGGAGCCGCTGCGGAGCCTGTTGGGCTATTTTGCGGCTATATCTCGGCCAAAACTCGAAGAGGAAAGGGGAAATGACTTCTCGTTGGAGAAGATGACCCAATTGAGGGCGCGGTGGTACGCCGCCGATTGAAGGGTTAGTTGAGGTAAAATGCACGCCCATGCTGATCATTTTTTTTTCCGCAGGGCTACCGTAATCCTGCGCGTAAATTAAATAGCCACGGCTGCATGGCTGCGGACTTTGTCACATATCTTACGACAGCCACTATTTTTTGGCGTGTGACTTCCCATCAAGTTCATTTGAAAACTTAAGGGGTACTCTTTCGGAATAGAGGACCCAGTAGAGAATTTTCATGAAAAATGTTCACCCTGCTAACACACTGAACTGTTTGATGCGACCAACCGAGCGGTCGGTCAATTCTAAACAATTGCTGATTTATTTGAATTCTTTAGTGGGTCGTATTCCGAAAGAGCACCACTTCAGGTATGAGCAAAATGATTAGAAAACTTCACAAAATATTATGAGATCATGAAAGAACTGAGGGAAAAACCACGTTGAAACAAAAGCTAGGAAAGGTCTCAATATGTCCGCGGATGCATCTTAATTACAGAACCACTACTAAGATTTGAATGGCTAATTGTAACGTATAGCTGGTCAGAAATTAGGAGGATCGCCGTAAGATATGTGACAAATTCTGCAGTCATGCAGCGAGCGATATTTAATTTACGCGAAGGATTACGTTAGCCCTGCGGAAAAAAGGATCGGCATAGGCGTGCTTGTGTTGAGGTGCTGCACACGAAAGAGACTTGTGTTCTGTACCACCGAATAACCAAAAAGTTGATTTCGGAGTCCAAAACGTGGAATAGTGCAAATAATTCAGTCGAAAAATTGCGATAAGTCACATTTTATCGGGAATTTCCATCCCGAGATACTGAATCCATGAGGGGGGAGGTTCACCGGGCATTGGATCAAAAAGGAATATGAATTTTTGACAAATAACCAAGAAAAACATTTTACTTCTTGAAAATGAACGGTACCTTTACTGCTCACATGTCAATTACATGCACAAACACATTATTCACGAAAAGATATATTTACCTTCACGTGGATTCCTTGCCGACGACGAAGGACGGAATCAATAGTGGGCTTGGATCGGGACGCGCAGTCTCATTTTCGCGCCTAATCTGAATTCAAAAGCTGCCTGAACCTCGCCGCCGCTTTCATGCGTGCGTTCGTGCTTCACGAACTACGCAGGATATGCTGCTGTGTGCGCAGGATATGCTGGTATCTACAGCACCTACGCAGCATATACTGCTTGGTATACTGTTTACGCTACATATCGTCTACCAATCATGACGGAGAGGGCGTACACGCAGTCTATGCTGCATGACCCTGCAAATCGAAAAAGAGGCGGAACCTACGAGAGTGGTATTCAGCGAGTCCCAGAGTTATACTAAGTTTTTGTTATTCATTAAACTGGTGCAAAGCTAAATCGATGGTCCATCAGTTCACTGATTTTTTAATAATTCCTCCGAGTTACATGCCAAATCATTAAGTATTTCACTTCTTTTAGCGAGATTCTCACAATTTCTTTAATGCCAAATCATTAACCTTTTGTAGCGGAGCGAAACAGTTACAGGTTTCGTTTTGTTTTCGTTTTGTAGCAAAGCTCATCTTTGTGTTCATAAGCAAAAAAAATTTTGTGGAAAAATTTGTTTATTTAACCATACTATTTGATTTACAGGAACTTGACAGAAAACTCATTGCTTCTATAGGAACGCGAGTAAACTGTTTGAGAAGGTCACGTCGAGCGACCTTTGCTTCATGCAGCGCGCACTAGAAAGAAGTGAGCTGTTCAGCTCTGGTAAAACTCGCCCGTCATTAAATTCACATATGTGGTTCACTGCATGTGGCTAAACTGTAACCGTCCATAACGCTGAGCTTATTTATCCAATTTATTATTATTTATTTACTAACATACACGCCAAAGCGAGTCGAAAAAAAGATAACAGCATGTAAGAAAACAAATCAACCAATTGCAGTAGACACAAGGAATAAAACGAAAAGTGCAGCATCTTCATTATTCACATCTAAAAAGCTCCTTGTATCCTTTCTGATGAAGGAATTGAACACTCAAACCTATTCCGACAAGGTATTGTGTAATCAACGATATATGTATAGGATCACAAAAAAATCAGGTGGATGACGCTAGCAAGCCTTTGGCGCTCAATTTTAGACATTTTCGGAAAGTCATAACTCCGTGTCTAAGAGGTTCTGTGCAATTGTAGTGGTACGAGGTTTTGTGCGATTGTACTGGTATCATTGGGATCATCGTGGGACCGTCTTCAGGATGAGCAGAAAAAGAAAAAAAAACGGTTCCTAGGTTGGACTGTGCTCTCAAAAGGCAGCTGACAGAAAACCGTATTCATTTTTTTACTATTTTGCTGGGATAGGCCTACCATGTAGCAATATATCGCAAAGAGGACACCCAAAACACTCAGATTTTGTAGAAAAACTCCTTCGATAATCTCAAAGCATTCAACTTCTTTTTTTACGTCTGTCTTGGTGAGTTTTGTGTATTACACAAAGATAGGGAAACTTAACGTCTGAAAGGGTTTAGCACCTCCAACTTCTTGCGCTGACTATTTCTTCTGCCTTTCCATTGTAAAATTTGTCTAAAAGCAAGAAGCTTTCAATACACTCGCTTGAACTTGAGGATCTCTTGAAATAAGGAGTACAGAATTTTGGATTTTTCGCCCTGAGAGAGCTTATATGTAGTGGCGCTTCTGTTCCTCGTGCTAGATGATCGAGCGGAAAACGGATCACGGAGCTTTTTTCAAGACGCTCCAGTGATATGAATACGCACCTCTGAGGTCTGAAGCTTTGCCAACTACTCTAGAAATCTAGCGTTTCAAGCGGAGGCTAGACGATTTCTTTTCGCATGATCGGGACAATGAGCAGAACTCGCGATATGATAGAATAATCCCGTTTGTTTCGATCGGATGTCGCGGGTTCCGGCGTTTGCCGCGCGCATAGTTTCGCTTGCACTTGAAATGCGTTGGACAGGACCGACACTGCTTTGGACAGAGACGCGGAGTCTCCTCTCGCGCCTTGCTCTCATCATAAGATCAGAATGACGCTCTCCTTTTCCTTTTCTTCATTACTCGCTATTCATTTTGGTCATTACTCTTGATCTCTCCAAAATACGTGTCAATTGTCTCTCCATCTTCAGAATTCTGAAGTCTAATCAAATTTCCCTGCTCCACGAAAAATACGGCAGGTTTGTCCAATTAAAACATTACATATGCGCCTTTTTGTTGTAGTGCACAGATTTCTAATTCTTTAAACTCAGTTCCAATTTTCTCGTCCGGTTTCATTGATATGAAGATTTCGCGGGAATCTGAAAGAATTTGGAGAGTTATGGATTTTCAATTTACCCGGAAATCGCATGAATTTTACGTTCGTTTCTTGAAAATTTTGGTAAATGTTGATCCGTGATTCTCAAGGCGGAGTAATTTTGTGAGAGCCTGCAGTTACTCACGAAGGAAAAGTTTTCTAAAGCAAAAAACTCAAAAAAACTTTGAAGAAAAATTTTATAAATCACCCATTCTATTATTTGAACGTTGGTTTGGGCTCCCAGTGAATTTGAACTGTCCAGGTCTAGTAGTCGACGTTATGTGCCTTGGAAATCTCAAAATTCTTCGACACAGCATGCAATCTCGCCTCCCCTTTGTTGGTTCCTATTCTGAAACGTGACAAGTGTATTATTTTATTTTTATGACCATTCAGGAACTGCACTATTTTAGACTGGGCTGACGTGGAGCCGCGATATGGGCACTTCCAATTTTCAGCTTGTCTGTTTTGCTAACAGTTCTCGCACTGCAATCTACACTGTAAGTTCAAAGATTTCTTAACCTTTTTCTGCAACTTCCCGTGTAAAAGTGCCTGTATTTTTCAGTGTATCCGTATCCAAAGTTTCGGAAACATTGCATTGTTTGAAGACGGAAAAATGGATGAGATGGTAAAATTGAAGAGTCCTCATAACGGCCACTGATCGAAACAAACAACTGAAAATGGACCCAAAAAAAAACAATATTTGAATGGGATGCATTTGTTCAATGCGTGCATCATAGGAGATAGTTTTGATCATTTAATCATCGTACGTTTTTGGTGGAGTCGATTTTTCAGTTTTTTGCTTTTTTCAATGGCCGTTAAGAAGACTGGGCAGGGATCGCGTTCTACATTGAAGTTAAAGGCCGTGTAGGGCTATTGGGGGCTCATTTTTAGTCATTTCTTCGGCATTGTTTTGATAAAGGCCCCGAACTTTTCGAATTCTGGTGGAAACTCGGAGACGGTTTTTATGGTGTGCAATGCCTTTTATACCCAAACCTAATCGGGTCTATACAAAGACGAGTTCAAATACTTCCAAATCTGGGTTACAGCTGAGCAAAATTTTGTTGATGTGACCCCCTTTGTTCAGCGCGGGCGGTTGCGACGCAAAATCATCTGTCCAGTCAGTGCGGAACAATTCTCAGAACTTTCTAAATTACTTGATTCCCAGCATTGACCAGCAAAATCAACTTTAATTCAACTAATTTAGCTTGAAACCACTTTATTTCAACTAAGGATTGACTTACGTCGGAGACCATCAACTATGAATTGACTTCAAAACAACTGTAGCCCTACTTTGCGCTCAATCACTGGGGAAAACAAGTTGAAACTCACCTTCTCCAGCTGATTAGGGATGCTATACGGTGGAAACAAGCTTCGATTCAGATAAATTCAGCGATACGGTATCAACAACTAGATGTCAGCATAAGGCCCCTGTCAGACTTCGTCGAAAAACCTGCTGAGTCCCACTGAGTCCGACTGAGTCCGAATGAGTCCGGGGTGGAAAAAGTTGCTGAGTCCCACTGAGTCCGGTTGCCCCCAGCGCCAACCAACTCCTCTGCGAAACACGCAATTGATAGTGACGATTATCACCTCAGCTGTGAATCGGAACGTGTTTGGTTGTTGATTTTTCTTGTTTTCAACATGTCTGGATCTGATTTCCGTATCAGCAGCAGGTGGGGCAGAGCGCAGACGACGAGAGTCGAGATACGGCGGGACTAGGCAGGTCGCAGTCGGCCGAAAAAAATGCACCCAAATCACGTGAAAAACACCTATATCGACCGGGTGGGGTGAGGATGACTTCGGTGGGACTCAGTGGGACTCAGTCGGTGCATTGGCACCGCCCCTGTACGCATGAGTAATATCAGTATCGACCGGGGGGATTGCGGTGGGCGTCAGACGGTCGCAGTCGGACTCAGTGGGTTGATTTTTTTGCACCCGTTTTCCACGAATTCGATGCGTATCGACCGGGTGGGAATCAGTAGATCCACCGACTATGACGGGGGCCTAAGACTCGAGAATCGGGTAACTATCTTCAAATCATTCGGTTGCTTTCTCAATTGATGGTGATCACGTCGTAATGTGCTTATCACGTGCATGGCCGGTATAAAAGGTGCCTCATCTTGCTCGACTCCTCAGTAGGCATTCTCATGCCGGCACTGGAGGGTGACTTCGAGTCACTCGTCGGAGGCCAGCACATTTTTGACCGCTGGGGGGATGGTGGGCATCCCAACGGCTGGGGGGGGGGGCGGTTTCGGCCGCGGTCCGCGGTGAGGTTGTTTCCTCACCGCTGAAGATCGCGGCCAGCTGCCAAACGTCCGCAGGCCATCACCCCCAGTACCGCAGTAGCTTGTTATACAGTTGTTCTTACAGTATGGCTGTTGGAAAGTTGGTGAGCCTCAAGTTGTTTCCAACATACAAACAACGATACCGTGGTTAGTTACGGCGACAAGCAGAAAGTTGTTTCTAAAGTTGAAATCAAGTAAACGAAAATGTTCTGAGTTGTCGAGGGGCGACCGCCTGCGCTGACATCTGCAGTCACCGTTGTTTCAACCATTTTAACCGTTTCTGGTGTATGAAACCACACACTAAGTAAGGCGTGTTTTGCAATTTGCGAAGAAAAAATGTATTATACTCAATAATCAACATCGACGCGCACGCTTGACACATTCGAAACTGAATTATAACGAAGAACTTTTTGTCTTTTTTTCGGTATCGATTTTTTTAACAAAAAGGACCAAATGTTTAAAAAAACAGAAAAACAAAAAATTTTCCATTTTGGTGTGGACTGAGGGCAAGAGACAGCTTGAAAGTAGGTGTAGACGAAGGGAGCGGGGTGCGCGAAGCGCGCATTTTGGATCATGGGATTTTGTCTTGACGCAGGCTGTACTGTTGTTATCAGAACAAACTTATGGTCCGCAGTTGCAGATAAACACTGTAGCAGCACGCAGCTAGAAGATCATCTCACTAATATCACGCGGTCCCTGCTCAATTATTTGTTGTCCTGCACTATTATCTTCGAGCTCTGAGCTGCAACAGCATTCGTGTGTAAGTTGGGACCGGAATTTCGTTTCGATATAAAAAGACGTTCCAAACCAACACTGGAAGTTTAAAAAGTACACAAAAATCGATAGCGGCGAATTTTCCCGACGTCCTACATTTCCAAATCTCTTAACTGGAATAGAATTTGGGAATTTTCTATAGTGAAAACATTGAATATGGACATGGAATTTTTCCATTATCGGGGCTACGCTTCTACTCATGATGTGATTTAAGAGAGACCGGGTTTTTCTGTGATAGGCAGGACCATTATTCTATCCGATTTTTTTAACAGCATTAACCTTTTGCTCGGTGATTTTAAACAGTCCTGTATATTTCACTCTTGTGAATCTTAGTTGTCGCTAGTTTTTATTTCTGAGGATTTTGTTATCCGTTATTGAGTCTTTTTATTCCAGCCGTCACTGTTTAATGCGATGAATTCTCTTGTTGTGTTGTGAAGTGTACCAATGAATAAAGAAATACTACTCATGAAGTAATTTCGTCATTATGGCTAGATGTGGGGGGGGGGTCTGATGCTAGAAGTGGGATGCAATCGCCGAAGTGTTGGTGGATTGAAACGCCGGATGTTTTGCAGAGAGCCGCGACGTCAGGCTGGCGACATCCGACCCGGCGACCGCAGGGCGAGCGCCACTGTGCGCAGTTGGAGCGCCGCAGTTTTCGGGAGGATGGACGAACTTTTCGGGACTGCCCAACCCCGTTTAAGCTTCCGTGCGCAAGCATTGCAACGCTCGTCAGCTGTTTGACCTGCGCTCGGTGCCCACGAGGACCTGAGTATGTATCACCACTTGGTTCAAACACTAGCTTGGGAAAAATTAAATGCCGTTTCCCGCGCGAAAGCGGCCTTTAGGGCGCTACAATCGCGAAAAATCGTCGCCACAAGCCTTTTGAACTGAACCTTACAGCGGTATTGTAATGACGACGAAGCTCTTTTCAATTACACAATTTTCCGGCCTTGAATCTCATGTTCTCCGGCATAGCATTCTGGAAAGACAAATTACATGCCTGGCCTCCTATGTACATCGCTAACACTTTCACGAGAAACGCCAAAGTCCTATGTCCTAACGGAACATATTATTTCCACATTCTAGTAAGGGTCCAGTGTTTCGAACGAAAGTTCCCAAAGTTCTTCACATATTTTAACCAGTTTCAGCCTATAGCACGGATAAGGAAACTCCAGTCTGAAGGCACAGATTATAACATTTTTAATGAACCAAAAACTGTGCTTGAAGTTAGAGAGAAAACAATCTTCTGGAAACGTTAGGTGAATATTCAGCGAAGATCACAAACCAGGTAAAAAAGTCCATAGATACGTGAACTTCTGAAATTCTGCTGTCTTAGAAGTCAGTTATCAAGCATATAGATTGGAATTTTTAAACAACGAGATTTTACGACTGTTTGGCGAGCCACCCATCGGATACGGAAAACAACTGTTTTGAGGTGCGACAACTCTGTTAATAATCAAGGATCTGCTGGATGTTCTCGTTAATGTGCCATCATAAGGCTCGGATCACACCTATCCACATGACTGAAAAATAAACTGGGTATGGAATACTGCATACCAATACAATGCTAAACATTTATTGCAATGATTAGAGTTTTATAATTTGGTCAGAACTGAATCACTCCAGATTTTTTGGAGTGAATATTCTTGATTCCCAACGTCATTTTAATATTTCTGGAGCAACTTCCTGAACATTATTCGAACTCCTTTTGCTAAAACTACAGATCATCAAGAAAGTTCAGTATCTGGAAGCTCGAACGCATTTAAAAATTAGTAACTTCGAAATCACATCCTCTCGTATACCCGAGATTTTGAAATTAGAAAACACGCAATCTCGCATATAAATTCGATTTTCTCAAGTTCGGTCAACTAAATTATGGCCGCCCTGCAAAAAGTGGTGTCCTGAATTCTCGACATATTTGTGACACATTCTCGTTTTGGGGAACAGTTGTCCAGAATTCTCAACAAGTTCTCGACAGCTGTTTCCTTCTCCTGAATCCTAAACAACTTCACCAGAATTCTCGACAGCTTTCCCATGTACCGGAATTTTCGACGTCTTCTCTCCTCTTTCTGGACAATTCGCTTCTGGACCGATTTTCGACAACTTTTCTATATATTCTGAACAACTTGTTTCACCTGAGTGTGAGAAAGGACTTCAATGGTAGGGTCGAGGAGTCGTGTAGGGATGTGTCTATACTACTGCGAGACAAAAGAGAATTGAAAGTGTGGATAGTGAGCGCACATGCGCCCACCGTAGCCACAGAACACAATTCAAAGGATGCGTTGTATAAGCAACATACCACGTTGCTGGACAGGATACCTTGCCAACATGATAAGTACTCGGTAAGTCGTTCTAACGAGCACGGGGGAGGGAAAAGAGGCACTCCGATGCTCCGATGTGGGCGGGTCCTTAGTGCGAATGGCGAGAGCACCTTCTCGTGGTTACCTTATGGATAGGAGAAAAGAATAGCCAGTGGAGCAAACATCGGACACTGGCTACCCGTTTTTTCGGCCTGTGTGGACGCAGTGGTCCGATCATTGCATAACATACCCGAGGAATCACCGCCGCCATGAGCTTACGTGGCAAAGACCATCCCAGCTATGTCTTGTGGGGCAGCGGAAGCGGAAGATGACAACTTTGAAACTTCAGATCGGCTTTGTTATGACTATGATTACTCCAGTGTCGGACATTCAAAGATCTAGAGGTGTGTGGGATGTCGCATCTGATTCGGATTACCATCCAAGTTTTATTGAACTCAATTGCGAAGTTTTACAAGAGGAAGCAAAGAGTCTAGCCTCTCCAGAGGTTTGACTTGACAAGAATGTGGAGGAAAATTCCGATAGAGCACTTATACTCACATCGCGGTACGGGCAAGGCAGGAATTCTGTGTCGCGAATTCTTTTGTCAAGAGCATCCTGGACGCTCCGAAAGAGCCGCTCCCGGTTGTACGGTGCAAGAAAAGTCTCAGAGTTAACAATCCAGTTCGCTACTGAATCTTTGGAGCACCGGTACCTGACGTCCCGCACGTTCCGAAAGTACCTTACGATGACAGTGACATATAGCCGACCGAGTCCTAATTTTCGAACTGTTTTGGAAGGTGAATAATGGAAAAGCAGGTGTAGATGAGAACATCGATCCTAAAAGGCTAAAAGTTCTTCTTCCTTCTGGGATTTTAGAAATGACAGAGACCATCCGTTCAATATGCTCACTCACAAGACGTTATCCGACACGATCTCTAAAAAATCTCTCTACTTTGTGTCATTTACCAGCTTTTAGAACGTATTATTCTCGAGCGATTTATCAGCCTTTGAAGAGCGATTGAATCGTGGCAGCGGTTTCCGAAGCTATTACAGCTTACTTTTTGGACCCCGAAGCCGCAATCGACCGTCTTTCTCGTAGTCATCTGCTCTACGATTCGCGTGTCGATGGAGTATTGGAAAAGTATGTTCGGCTCATCGAGGACACGAACAAAAGAACAACAGTCAGATTTGTCAGCGCACACCTGTCTGATTTGTCCGCATTTGAAATAGGAGTGGGACTAGAATCTGTTACAGGACCTCTCCTGTTCAGCTTCGCCGTTGATGACATCAGAGTTGCTGAACAGTTTCCTGAGTATGTGATACTAACACCATCACGACGATCCCTTCGCGACCTGGAGTACCCCGACGGGATCGTGTTATTCGCTGAAAACAACACAAAATTCCTAAGGATTGTGAACCTCTTTTCGAGGTATGCCTTAGTCTATGGACTTCGTCCTTGTGCGATAGCCCGTCGTCGTTTTCGAGAAGTTCCGCACCATTGTGTGAGTGAGGTCCTTGACGGACTCACTGGTATCCGATTCCAGAGCTTCTTGTTGACGATCTTCCACTGCCAGGGGTAGTTCTAGGGCAAGAAAAAGATTCAGAAATTTTTTCGTTCATCGAGTTGGTTCGTAGTACGACAAATTTGTAAGGCAAACTCTTGTGCATTTTATTCTTACCCTATGCCATCCTGCGATCGTTTTATCATTACTTCATTATTGTCTGCTTGAAATTTCCCAGTTATTTAGTAAACTCTGCCTCTACATAGTTACACATATAATTTTTCTGATGACGAAAAAATGCAGAATTGGTGGAAGTGGTGCAGAATTCCACTATTTCTTAAGTACTATTCTATACTTATTCATGTGTAGAGATAAGCTTGCTCCACCGCGGTCTCCACGACAATACTCACTCGCGTGTGTACGCGTCACGGTCGCATAAGTGCCCCGCGCGGCAAACGCGGAAAACTCACCATAGTGCGGAGGAGTCCTTAGCCCCTCATACCAGAAAACACTTTGGGTTAGCGAAAGGAAATACAGGCAGGAGGTAGATTATGCTCGAGAACATGCCATTTCTCTTTATTTCACTCAAATAGAGGGATACCTAGCCTTCGCTCGTTTTGCTGTGCGCGACGCTCACCGACTGCGACGCCGCACGCTCGGGTGCCATGGTTGTTTACGATTTCTGAATAGTACCTTAATTACGAAACAGTCACGCGGTTAAAACTGTGTAGCCGCCATTTTCGAAACCGGTGTGCAGTCTCGTTCGAACTCTCTATTCTCACTAAAGTGTATGAACAAGGTTTTAAATGCTTTGCCGAGGTTCTGTTATGTACTATTTCGTGAGTTCTCAGTTTAGGGGCTCAGCTTTATGCCGGTTTTTGGTTTAAAAGTTTTTTGACCATTCCAAACTTTTAGGAACCGTTTTTTTTTCAGTGAGACCTCATTTGTTTCATTTAGCGTGTTTTCACGAAGGTTCCTTCGAGTATTTCTCCTAGAATACTCTGCATTTGTTGTAAATTCAATTATTGTGTCATTCCAAAAGCACGTGTTTTTGTGAGTAGTGTAAAATACTTGCTTCATGCTATTTTATTTTCGATTTCAACCATGACAATAAAAATAATTCGATGATCTCACTTGGATAAGTTTCGGTTTAAAATAGATTTTTGATTGAAGTCGCTATTCTCTTTGTAGAACTATTCAGAAGTTTCATATCAGATTCGGGTTTTCACTGTCTTCATGAAGAATGGAGGCGTTTCTTCCTCTCTTTCTCATGATTTTCACTAGAATCATCATAAGATCTCCCCGAAACCATTTTCATATGAGAAGTCACAGCAAGTTCAAAACTTCGTTTAAATAGTGTTCCACAAGAGAGGGATGAGGTCTGCAAATGACCACGGCTGGTTTTATGCAAGCTGAAAATCCCCAAAAAAGCAAAAATTTCTCCTCATCACGTACAGTGAATCTATAATTGAATCCAAAATTCCGTGTGGTCAGTGTCTTTTAATTAGGAAGTTTTGACGCTGCTGAACCGCATAGGTTTTATGGGAGGAGCAATGGTGGCAACAAATCGAATGACTTCGCGTCTAAAAGTTGAGTGCGGCTTCACTCCACCTGATATTTCTAGTAATGTTCGAAGATGATATGTACTCGTGATCTACAATTTCTTTTGACTTCTTGAGAAACGAGAAACTTTATGAAAGTCACAAACTTTTAGATTCGATTGGAATTTTGTTACTCTCGCGGAACTGACTTCGAGTGGGGCGAGTTGGCTGATATTGCACACATTTCTGCGCAGCGGTTTCGACTGTTTGGGTGCTCTACTTCCAAGGTATGCTCAATGCGAAATTCTCAATACTTGTTCTCAAAAATTTCCTTGTCATTTTTGGCTTCTAATTTCTGCTTTTTTTCTTTGACTTTTTTCTTTGACCACAGGAGACTCGAAAAAGGTTTTATTCAGCAACGATGCGCATATCTTCTCTGTTTTCAGGAGTTAACAGAAGACTACTCTTCAGTCACTATTCAGCTCAAAAGGTGAATCAAAATCTGCATTAAGTCATGGAAAGAGGCACTCAATTCAACGATAGGGGTGCTGGAGCCCAGTTTTATTTGAGCGAATCGTTGAATTGAAGTATTCTACGCGATGACCGGCGGAGCGGATTTTCACATATGGTTCACACGCCCACCCAATGCTAACCTACTGCGTTTCAGGAATACTCTTCCTAGGGAAGGATTGCGTGAGAGCTGGGAATCTATAAAGGAAATGTGTGACTCCGGAATGCGTACCCACCAAATGCGGACATATCGCTAATACGCGACATCTAAGGCAGTTATATGGAGCGAATTATGCTATACGCAACGCGCGCAGGAAGAAAAACGGTGAGCTCTTTTCATATGCACTTGTTTGATTCAACTCAGAGTCTGCAAATCTGAAAGAGTCCTTTGTTTTGGCGATGTGCTGGAGATGCGCTTTTAACTGCTGCTCCATCAACTCCAAGTCGGAACAACGTCTTCGTTCGTGAACGCACTGGTATCATTCTTCTCCTTCCTGAATTTCCACATGGGATCGTTAACAGGGTAGTAAGGGCTTAGTTAGGGCTTACTGATGACTTCGCCTGTCGCCTACTCGCTTCAGTTGCAAGAGTGGATTGACAAAGGATATGCTGGTCTTTTATGGGTGGTCTGACAAAGTTCTCCAAATCCTGAGGCCCGAGCTAAAGTCAGAGAAATCGCGAGCACGACTGGCTATGAAAGCAGCGTCACATTTAAAGACTAATGTTCCTTCTTCTTTGCTCAAAAGTGGACGGCACAGGGATTAATGAGTACTTGGTCATTCAAGCCATTATCGACCACATAAAACTCGTGCGAACTGTGTCAGAAATTAAGAGGAGATTTCAGAAGAAAGAGCCTCCCGGGGCAATATTTTGTTGTGAGGCATGCAGCCCGCTTGTCAAATACTTCACAAATCGGTCAAAATAAAAACTACTGCAGCTTTCTGATTGCCCGATTACCCGAATCGTGTTTCGAATTGGAGTTCGGAACGTATCCATGCACACTCAACAAAGAATTGCACTGACGTTTATTTGAATTTTCAGATAATTAAGGAATACCTATTTCTGTGAACAACCAGAGGAATGTTCAGGTCGGTATCTCCCTAGATCGTGAACAACTCAGCCAGCTCAATTTTGAGACCACCTGCCAAAAAAACGCGTAATTAGTTTAGGCGCAAGCGTAGATCGACGAAGGATATTCAAGCAATTGAAGAAGCTAAAGAACATTCTCCAAATGCTTGAGCGCCGGACTATACAAATCCCATGGACAATCTTCACCACAGTCGACTAGGAAAACTGCGGTGCATCACAAGGCTATGTTCTTCCTAGTCAAAGCCAGCCAAATTTGGAAACCGCCCTCCGGGGAGGAACTTTCCTTCAGGACGAGGACACTTTCCATATCCTCGAAAACTATCGACGTCTACGCGTTTAGTGGTAAAACATGTTTTGATTTCCAATTAGTGGATAATAGGAATCCATTTAGCGGCGTGGATCGAGCCGTGAAGAAGTGCAATATAGAAGGCGCAAATGATATCAGAGGCCCCTCTAACTGTGGATCGGCGCCCGCGTTCAAAGACGCAGCGTAATAAGTATGCTCTCCAGATTTTCCAAGCAAATGGGCTGCTACGATTATGAGATCATTTGTGACAATTGGCATATTTTATTAAAAACTGATTTAGAATACACTGAGGACTGACTACTGCTTGAGGCAGGCACGCGGCCCGATTTTCGACAGGCACGCGTGTTCAGGACAGAGACGCGCACATCACGCGCGCAAGCAGCATCACTGACGGTCCAAACCAACCAGAAGTGCATGTGCAACAGGATTATCGCAAAGAATCGTGCAGGTGTGCATTTTAATTTAAGAAAAAAAAGGGGTAACATCGACGAAATTCTTCTCTTTACGAGTTCACAAAAAACGATACTTTAGTGATGTGATGATTGAGCGAGACCAAAGTTCTCACAGAGAGACACTCAATGAACAGGTGGGATTGATAGAGTTTAGATATCCTCTTCTGAATCTCCAACTTAGTCTGTCGTCTCCTCGATGCCAGCTGGAGCAGAAATTCCTTCATGCTTCACACGCCCATCCAACGCCACGCGAGCTTCCCATTTATCAACTCGCGCCGATCAAACTTCTGAAGTCTAGTTTGAGGTGTGTGATTTTGCTTCCACTTCAGAGAAATGTTAAAGTTTTCTCTCTAAACAGAATTCTAGTTTTCTGCTTACCAGATTACTTGAGTCGCCCAATCTTACTTTGACATCCAATTCAGACAGCGAAGTTGAAGCAGGTGCATTGCTACAATGTCTCCTATAGTATCTGTTGAGAAGTTTTTTTCCTTCAGAGTACTCCTTATGTGGTTATTTGAATGTTCTCCTAATTTTTCTGAAGATGCTTGTCAAGATCTTGTCTTGTAGCAAAGCTCATTTCTGTGTTCGTAAGTGAATAAAAAATTTGCGGAAAAATTTGCCTCTTGTTAACCATACTCCTATTTGATTTGTGGGGACACAACTTGACGGAAAACTTGTTGTCTTCTTGAGGAACGCGAGTGAGCTGGGAAGTTTAAGGAAACGAATGTAATAATCATATTAGGATCGAAGAAGAAATTTGTTTTCTACTCCCTTAAAGGCTGTGGCCGCGATGCAAAAAAAGTTGTGGAGAAAACTAAAAATCGGCTTGATCCGCAAACGGCTAAAATACCACTAGGGTTCGCGGCAAGAAACAAGCCAAGAGCAGATTGACTAAAATCCTAAGTTGTCAATTCGTGCACACGTGCGCAGCTCCAATGAACGCAACAACAAACAGATAACTTATGTAGGAGGCATATTTCAGTGCGTATTTCAATGATTCAACATAAAATCCCCAAAGGCAAGATCTATCGCATCACAGAACAGTGAAAACGTACACATCGTTAGAAAACACATATTTGGAGAGCGTAAAACAGAGCAACTCTCGACGGTAGTGGAGCTTCTTCGCCAGCACATTCTCCCTTGCGTGCGAGGTTTAGAAGGTACAGGCAACAAACCAAGGAAAAGAAAGATAAATGCCGAGAAAAATGATTTTTTGATCCCGCGGCGTTGTCCGCAATTGTCCGTTTTTTTACGCGAAATTGCGTCCGTCCGAGCGATTTGAGATCAGCCGACGGAGCGATTTCAGGTCTCTGCACGGGCGATTTGAGATCGCGGCAGTATTGTTGGTCGCTTTGACTTCAAGTCGAAGCAACCAGCTATGAATGAGCCTTAAGCAATGAAAGTAAGCACTTCATTTAATTTAAAGTTGTCACCCGAGGTACATGGAGGTCAATGCAGTTCGTAATCTCATGGCGACAAAGGAGGGTGTGCACGAGTACCTCAGATGGAGTGCATGCGATGGTCGAGCGCATTCTTGGCGAAAAACGGCTGCAACACAACACGTGCGCACTCCTGGAAACCTCATACCACTGCAGATGGTATTTCGATGGTACTGCCATACGTCAACGAATACGTGGCACAAAAGGTGAATAGTGTCGTGAAAGCCTTATCACTTCCTGTACGGCTAATATTCCGTCCACCCCCAACTCTGAAGGCTGCTCACCTTCTCGAGACCCTGGAGGAAAGGTGCGGTAGACAAAACTGTACATATTGTAATGATAAGAAAATATGTCAACTGGTGGGGACCGTGTATCTATCTGTATCGTGTATCTACAATGTGAAGGTTGTGGGGAAAAGTATGTAGGGGAAACAAAGAGGCCCCTCCTTAAACGGTTGCATGAACACAGGAGGGCTTTGAGGAAACCGACTTCGTACCCAAACAACAGTTCATGCAAACATAAAACTTCAAAACACTCATTGGAAGCCCCACCTACACTTATCATTACAGTATTGCATAGGTCGGTGAATAATTTGGCAGAAAGGAAAATTCTGGAAGCACTTGAGATACGGCGCATATCACCTGAAATAAACAACAGGGAAGAAATACACGGTTCTACAACTCATCGGGTAACGACAGTAACATTCCACAGTAACTGTAGTGCGATGGTGTGATAAACGATAATTGTGCGCCCAGACCTATTTAAGAGCAGTGTAGGGATAGGACGCCATGATCTTACTTCGTGGCCAGGCCCTTCGGCCAGTCCTTCAGGCTAGTTTCCCGATATTACGGGTATCTTCGACGCCATTTCAGGTGATTACATGTATGCATTTCAGGTTTGAGAAAGGCGCTAAGCGTCAAAAGCTCACCTGCGAAGAAGTTTCAATAATGTTGGAGAAATTCAATTTTCGGAAATTTTTGAAGCTTTTGAAATTTTCAATAAAAATTTTGCAGCTTTCATTGTATCAACATTGCACAGCACTATGAGGCTCAGGGATAGCACAATTCTCCCACTTCATTTAATGTTTTACTTGACGAGGACAGAAATATTTGAGCTGGTCAGTCCAAAGGGTTTTATTCATCGTCTGACTTCCAATTTTAAGCCAGCTGATGTTCTTGATATTAGAGGTCATCGATGCCGATGATGTGGACTGGGCTGGTCCAGCAGCCAAATACAGGAAAGTTCAGGACTAAAATTTGGCCCAACATAGGGTTTTTTTCGCAAAATGTTCTCATAGGTCCTACTATATATTCTGAATCCAGAAAAGGGTTCGAAGAGGAAAACAAGGCAGGCATAATTTGTCGCGACCACTGCCTTCAAGCATTGCGCATCATCATCCGCCTCAAGTTTAAAGGCACAGTACACCCAGAAAATTATTTTTCAGATTTCATGCTCTTCTTGGAAAGGGTCACACGCTGATCACAGTGGTATCTCGGAAATCGGTCAAAACCCCCTATGAACAGAGTTATGGATCCCTAAAGATGCCTATATTCTAAGGGTGAAAAATTGGTGGACGAGTTGTCCTAGGCCTGTATTTCCTTTCATTCGCAACCGTTGCGCGAGAGCGAGCCAGGATAAGAAGACAGTCCGGCAGTGGACTGAAGAACGAAGACTTGTTGGAATTCATCCATCCATCTAGCCGCTATCGAGTTCGTAAATCAGGTAGGGGGTCGGGCCTGTGGTGGTGAGTGAAGGGGGTCGGGCCTGTGGTGTTCGCTTATATCTCGCCTATTAGGAGGATTTGAGATCTCGTATTCGGCACGTGTTATACAGGAGGGGTCTTCTACACAATTACATGAAAATCTCAAATTTCATATCTGAGGGTGTACTGTGCCTTTAATTTATACAAATCTCGTTAGGCTTTCCGCAAAAATTGATGCGTTACGAAAACTAGACATCTACGTTAGTCACGTGAAGCGGTTTCTGCTTTATACAGTTCGCGGAAGCAAATGTTGAGCTGTTCAGTTATGGTAAAACTCGTTCGTACCTAAAACTGCCGTTCTCGGAGTCAAATTCCGATCCGCATTTGCGGACATCGGCTGTTGCATCACGCAATCTCAGACACTCGCTGCGTTGAACTTTGGGGGAAAACGACGTTCGAGTTGAACTACTGAGACCATTTTGTCGAGGAGTTGAACGGGTGGTGGCCATCGTGTATCAAAACTCCTGAGGAGGCGGGAGAAACGGGGGAGGAGCGAGGTTTCTGATTGGACGCAACACGGGCTAGCGCCGACCCTCGGCTGTTGCGTCCAATTAGGAACCTCACTCCTCCCCCGTTTCTCCCGCCTCCTCAGGGGTGTTGATACACGATGGCCACCACCCGAGTTGAACTGATGAGAACGCTGCGTTGAACTGCTGGGCTTATCGCAGCGCTGCGTGTTGCGTCGCGTGCGCAGTGCCGACAGACGACGGCTCCGGCGCAACGTTGAACGCCGAAATCAAAACCAGCGGTAAATACCAGCCGTCTCGAGGTGGGCTTAGACCAAGTCGTCTCAATATGCAGAAATCGTTTTCCCCCAAAGTTCAACGCAGCGAGTGTCTGAGATTGCCTTCGAGTTGAGTGGGGGTGCGAGTGCCTACACTTGCCTGCTCCTGCACCTGCACGTGTGCTCTATCTTGAGAGCAGGGAAGAGACAGAGCATTTCCGCTTTGATTGATTAATGGTGAGCACAGAAAGTGCACAACTGGTTAGGGGAAAATAAATGAAATAACATTCTACCGTAAGGAGAAACTAGGTAAAACGTGTAGGATTATGCATGCAGAAATTATTTGAAATTCCCAACAATCAGTACTTCTGTTCAACTTTAGTGGAAATCCGTATCAACTGCCGAACAATTTTCGTTGAACTAACGGGGAAATTCTGCTGATTTCCAGTGTGGACATTAGTTCAACGGATTTCCCAGGCATGTGGATCGAATCCACACCGCGGGTGTGGCCAAGGAGCAGTTCGGCTGGTACATACGACGCGCGCAACGGTAAAACGCTGTGCGCGCTCATCGTCCTTGGGGCGCGTTAACTTAGGCCACTCAAAAAAGTGGTTGTTGTTCCATTTTAGCCGTTTCCCTTTATCGCTTTTTGCATTTTGTTCATGTAGGTTGATGTGTCAGACGTAGGGTCGGCGTCGGAATCAATAAAATCATATCCCATTCCGCTCCAAGAAGCAAACAGAAAGGACTCTAAAAAACTTGTACAAAAAGTGCGAATTCTATTGAAACGATGGTATGTGAGAAGTATTGCGTCTAAAAAAGCACAGCATAGACAAAAAAACATGAATAAAATGCAAAAAATGATAAAGGGGGACGGCTACAATGGGACAACGACGACTTTGTTCGAAGGTCCTCGGTTAACGCGCCCCAAGGACGATGAGCGCGCACAGCGTTTTTCCGTCGCGCGTCGCGTGTGCTAGCCGAAGTGCTCCTTAGTCACACCCGCGGTGTGGATCCGATCCACATGCCGATTTTCCACAGTAGTTGAACCTTCCGAATGTCGGAGATAGGATGATAATCACATTGTCCCGGCACGACCCACCTTTCTCCCAGCACGATTATCATCTTCTCAGACACTCTGGCGTTTCTAACTCGCACTGAACCGTCCCATTTCGGCCTGTGCGGGGCAAACGGCAGAGTTCTCGCATGGCCATTCCGGGGCCGGATTCATCAATCGAATGCTGGGTTTGGGTTGACCGACGGTAAGTCTGACCGAGCGCTTGACCAACCCAACACCTCCGATTTTGATTCACTAAGCGCAAATCAGTGTGGGTTACGCTGACCGAGACTTTTAGGCGTCGGCGGCAATTTTAGTGCACACAGCACAGGATAACTACCGTCAACTCTCAAAAAAATGATAGAAAACTACACTATGAATAGATTTTATTGAATAAGAGTGGCACAACGGCAGTTTTTCAGCACAAACGATGCGTTTTCCCATGTTTCAAGTGATTTCGTATAGTTTCTGAGGTTTATTCATCACAAAACAATGCTATTCTTCTTATACAGTCGAAAATCGCAAACAGTTGATTCTATTATTCTTTCGTTGGATCACAAGAGGCATATTTCTTCACAACTGCTAAATATCATGCGTACATAGAGTTTATAAAACACGTTCCTAACGTTTCATAAAATAGCAGAACATAATTTTTCACATGAAACGACGGAAGGCTTCTCTTTTTCTCACTTTTTATTTTTCTTGCGTTGCTTGAAAACCGTGATGAGTGTAAAATGAAAAAATGCTCGCGTTATTCTACAAAATGATAAAAATGTGGACGAAAAGTATTCCAAAAAAGCAAGAATATTTTTATGAAGTGCACACCTCAGTACTCATGGTTAAGGCCAATGATTTGAGGTGGGAAGGGGGAGGATGGGTGCAAGAAGGAGTTGTAATCAGCAAACCGTAAGTGGCTCACAACATCAAATCTAGTGTGAGAACAAACACGGGTAGCAGGTACAAATCGTAAGGGAGATGGGAAGATATCCAACTCAAACAAAGACTGAAGAAAACTGTTTAGCTGGTTCACATTGAATTTAGTAGTAACAGAATAATGAAATAGTGATTATAATTCAAGTCAATTTCAATTCATATTCATATTTCCTATATGTGATTATGAAATTTACTAATGTTTCAATTTTTTCTTTTATTACATCGAATTTCTGGTGCTGCTTATTCCCTTTACTGACGAAAAGAATTTGTGAATTAGTTTCGTCCAAAGAAATAATTAAAAGGTTTTAGGTGAGATCTTGGCAATAACTACAATATTCATAAAAAAGGACTGTAAGGAAGGAAAATTGTGAATATGCAATTCGAAAACCGTGAACTAATCACTCGCAAGAAAAAGGATTATAATTCTAATTATTTTTCCGGAATTCCTAATTGAGTAGTAATAGCGCAGCAATAATGTCAAATGTTGAATAATGGGAGTAGCAGTAATAGAAGAATAGTGTCAGAAGTCGAATAATAGCCGGAGAATAAGCAGCAGTGTAGTAATTTCTTCAAAATAACAGTCCTCGCAAATCGATACCAATTTTGGCAATGTTCCAAGAGCCGTTGCGCGCTGCCGCACGCGTTGAGGAGCGCCGATTAGCAATGGCGCACGACATCTAGTGGGTTGGTTAGCGGCCTACCAGCCTTCTTCGGCTGGTAGCGCTGACCTAGTAACCAACCCAGCAGCGCGTGGGTTGGTAAGTTCATGAATCGCTGAAACGGTGCTGGGTTGGTAGGTTAGGGGCGCTAACCGTGGGTTAGTACATTGATGAATCCGGCCCCCGGTCTGCGTTCAGCGCCTGTCAAACCTCGGTTTCCGCCGTTTGGCTGGCGATGACGTCACTGCTGCAGAGAGGCTCGGTGTTGCGTTCGTAGACGATTTGACAGCGCATGAACTCGTTTGATCTGCCGAATCACGTTATTGATGACTCCACAATTGAACGGGCCCATATCAGCAGCAGAGGACGTATATAAGGGGCCTCATCCTAGAGAGAGCGCAGTCGGCCTTTCGGGGCCGCTCCTGGAAAGTGGCTACGAGTCACTCTCTGGACGATTTTTACGCTGAGGGGTCTCCCCCACGGTCCCCAGCGAGGGAAGCACTTACGCGGTCGACCGTGGCGTGGATGATGTCCCTGTCGCAGACCGCGGTGGGGGTGACTCCCTCACACGGGCCGCGACATGGACCGCGTCCTTGTTTGGGGAGACCCGCTCCTATGGAAATTGCCGTTGTGAATCTAATCTAGCATGGTCGAAACCTGCAAACGGCAGTGAATCGCCGGATATCGCGGGCGGAATTGAACATGATCGAAACCTGACAACGGCAATGAATCGCCGGATATAGCGGGGCAAACGGCGGATATGGGGCACCCGCTTTGCCCATTTTTTCGTTTTTAACGGCAGCGGTTCAGTTTATGACCCGCGTTTGCTGCGCGTTAGAAACCCCAAAGTGTCTTGAGTTGTCACGTGATGCAACGGTCAAGGTCCGCAATTGTGGATCGGAATTCGGCTCCGGAAACTACCAGGGCCAGAATGAAACCTTCCATGGCTGCCTGATTGTGTTTTGTGCACAACGGAAGGAAGATACAGTGCCGCGCAAATTTTTCCTTGCAAAAAACCGTTTTACGGCGTTTTTTTTGCGCTCACAAAGCGTAGCATCGCCATAACTAGCTACGAAATCGGCGAAATGGGGTTTTCAGGTATTTTTCGTTTTCTTCTTGACAAGGCGAATGCAATGGCATACGTAGAAACATGTGTATTTCCTTCTGAAACTTACCTCGATCACAGGTCAAAACATGGCAGATTTCTGCTATCACGACCGTTTGATCAGTTCATAATGAAGGATTTTGTGGTGCAAATAAGCAACCTTGGACAAAACTCTGAAGCTGAATCTATTATTCTGCAAAACCATCGTATAGGACTCAGTAAAAGCAATCCAGAAGTGACTTCAAAATTTCAATGCAAAAAATTTGCGCGGTATTGTACATCTACCCTAATCCCAAACAGCTTGGCAACTGAATTAGGAAACCACCTCCCAGAGCGGAGTTCCTATGCTGGGTGAGGACAGGCATCAATATCATGAAAAAGACCGGCGTCTGCTTGCGTAATATGTAGGCGTACATTAAAGGCACAGTACACCCTCAGACATTAATTTGGTGATTTTGATTTCATTGTGTAGTAGACCCCTCCTATATAACACGTGCCAAGTGCGAGATCCCAATTCCTCCAAATAAGCGAGAATTAGGCGACTACCACAGGCCCGACCTCCTTGGCTCACCACCACAGGCCCGGCCCCCTACCAGATTTCCAAACTCGATAGCGGCTAGATGGTTGGATGAATTTCGACCGCGTCGCGTTCTTCAGTCTAATGCAGGACTGTCTCCTTATCCCGGCTCGCTCACGCGCAACGGTTGCGAATGAAGAGAAATACAGGCCTGAGACAACTCGTCCAACAATTCTTCACCCTCAGAATATAGGCACCTTCTAGGAGCCATAACTCTGTTCATAGGGGATCTCGGACGATTTCAGAGATACCACTGTGATCAGCATGTGACTCTCTCCAAGTTAAGCATAAAAACTGAGAAATAATTTTCTGGGTAATCTGTGCCTTTAAAGCAAGGGTTCGCGATAAAATCGGCTTTTGATCTCTCTTAATTTAAAAGTTGAAGCATTTTAAAAGTTGACAAACAGGTATTTATAGAGAACTCGATAATGGGGTCGGCCGACACCAGGCAATAACTTATTTCTGAGCGTTTTTCCTACAACTTTTCACTTATTTTCACATTTGTGATGGCCAGATCTACATTCTCGTGAGGATAGCACAACAACTGTTTTTATCGTGAACACTAGCTTCAATTCCAATGGGAATATGCTGAGAAGGAATAACAGAAGTCCATGACGTGTCGCACCTGAGGACGTCATCTATGTTAGAGGTCTACCATGTTTTCTGATGTAGAACGGCACCGGTGTTCGGAAAGATGTGGCAAATTTCTTCTGCTGGTTTTTTTTCTCGAAAAAGGAAGCTGGGCCGAATCTGGAATTAGTTGTTATGTGGTAAGATATACTCCAATGCAGCGGAAAAAGACGGTGATGTGGTTGCGGACTTCTCGTAATACGGTGCTGTTTAAAGGCAGCAGACACGCTGAAAATGATATCGTTTTATAACATAAATCGAAGGTTTGTAGCTAGTTGTATGGGAACTAAAGAAAACCAACGAAAACTGTATGAAAATAGAAGGAAAACGGTTGTTTTCGTTATCGGGGAAAAGTGGACGAGTCGCTCCGCGCGCAGATGAAAAATATTAGCGATAAAACAGTGGAAATGTCGAAGCCGATATACTTTTAAAGCCTGTGTTAGTACGCTCACCTCGTTGGAAGCATAAAAAACAAGCTAAAGAGACCGTATTCGAACGATCAATCTGTATTTGGGGGCGGGGTTGTCAAAAATTTTCGACTTGTATTGCTCAAATTTTAAAGCTTTGACTCGTTTTTTCAGGCCTCTAGCGGCGTGAGCAATCTACTAGGGGCCACACGACCCCAGTAACGTAGTTATCTCAACAACTTTTTCGAGCGTGTCAGCTACTTTTAAAACATTTTTCCGACACAGCTGTGATTGATCGGTGAGTTGCTTCTTCCACTGATATGAATACAGCTGTGGAAGAAATGAAACAAGCGAAGATGTGAGAACGGAAGCGATAACTCACGAATCAATCCCCTCTGTTTCGAAAAAAAATATTTATACTACTTTGTACTAGTAGGATTCCGCAATCGCACCACTGCCTTTTTCCGTTGCCGTGGTTTGTATAGAGCAGTCCACCAAATTCAGCACACATACTTATCAATTAGAAACGGTCAACAAGAAATCAATGCGGGTGGTGGCCGTCTTGTATTGTAACCTCTGAAGAGGCGGGAGAAACGGGGACAGGGGCTCTCTACACACATGGGGAGGAGTTGTCCTGATCTTGCAGTTCTACACGTCACGCCAACCAATGCAAGCGGAATGGCCCCGAGTGGAATTCGTGCCGCGAAAGGCCAGATATCACCTCCCTCGGTGTAGAGAGCCCCTGTCCCGGAGAAACGGGAGAGACCCAGCGAATGGGCTATCGTTAGCCCCGTGTTGCGTCCAATCAAGAACCTCGCACCTCCCACGCTTCTTTCTCGTTTCTCCAGCCTCATCAGGGGTTGGAATACACGATCGCTACCGGTTGAGCGAGAGCGGTTGCCCTGCAATGAGTTTTATGCACAAAGATCTCCGACCAACGCTTTTCATTGCTAAGTGGATATGCAACTTTTGGTGGACTACACTATACATGGTCAAAAATCTATTTTGGAAGAGCCGAGAAGTGGCTTGTTTTTATGCAAGCATGCGGCAGCCAGTCCAATTTGTGACATAAGGAGCCATCCCATCACTGATAGTGGCTCCGCATAAAATTATTGCTGTGCCTAGGAGGGTCGTACAACAGTCAGATCCATAGCGATGGGTTGAGATTATGTTTGAAACTTTATAAGTCACAAAGCTTAAAAGCAATCCAGACGACTATTTCAACCTTGTTGTTAGTATCACGTCCGCAGGAAACTGTTCTGCAACGCTACGTGTGATGTCATCAACGGCCAGGTTGAATAGAAATTGTCCTGCTACAGCTTCTAGCCTTACTCCTGCTATCACATCGAAAGCTGACGTAGAACAGACAGGTGCGCGAACTGCTGCTGTAATTCTTTTGTTCGTGCTCTGGATTAGTTGAACATATCGTGAAACACTGGGTGGGGGAAGCTGCGACTCTGTTTGGGGGGGAACAAAGAGAGGATGACTATTGATCGAATGATTCCGCGCCCGATTTTTGTGCGCGCCTTCCTTCGTGATACAGGCTATAAAACGGCGCAAATCACCTGGCTCCTACGCGTGTTGGTGCGCAGCGGTGGTTAGAGACAGTTAGAGAGCGGAGGGGAGACGAAGGCTGAGGCGTCGCGCGCGCCTCGAATGATGTGAATTACTGTGCTTTTCTGGGCCAAATTCCGGTCCGCAATCGCGTCTCGACGCGCTTCGCGGCCGCATGCGCCCCAGTCAGTCGACTTTCCAGCGCCAAAGCAGACTCGATATGGCTTTTTTACACAGTTTTGACCAATTTTGTTCAGCTTCCGGTTGCTAAAACCAGCCTAGAGCCAACAGATCGGTGGCTGCGGCGCTTTGAACTCTTCCGACTTGAAAGCGCGCGGCCGCAAAGCGTGTCGAGACGCAGTTGCGGACCGGAATTTGGCCCAGAGAAGCACAGTACAACGTTTTATAGAGGGTAGACACTGACGCTTCATACAGGACTCCATCACCACGCAGAGCGTTGGGCAAACGACTACGATGAAATGAGTCGAAGGCGGTTTCGAAGTTCAAAGAAGCGAGCTGTAACGGCTTCGAATACTGCTGCCACTATCCAAATACTAATCTCACGACGAACTCTTGGCCGATTGTCGATGCTCTTGATCAGAAACAAGCTTGCTACTCTCTGGTCCCTTCTTCGCGTTGCTTGATGAGTCGTTCAAGAATGATACGCTCCAAAACCTTGTACGTTACACGCAGTGAGGAGACTCCTCTGTGGTTCTTATGGTCCACTACGGATAACTTCTTGTGAAGGGATACGATGATCGCATGCCTCCACGAATCGGGTATCCTTTCGCTCATCCATATTGCACGGACGGCGTTCGTCCATAACACCATTCCCAGGAAGGGTGCGCTGGGAAGCCTGTGCAAATGCTAACGATTGGCTTTCCATATGGTTTCTTTTCGTAATACTTTGGTTCGTGGGCCTTCCTATTTTCCACCCGGGTCGTGCGTTTGACCCCGACCAGGGATGTGCGGAAAAAGTTGTTGTGGAAACAGAAATTAGAACATCCTGTTTGACAGAAAACAGAAAACAAAGGAACATCTCCAAAATGGGCAAAAAACAGAAAAAAGAGAACAGAAAATTCTTGAAAATCAATAAAAAGTGTTCAGATAAGTTTTTCCACAGCATTAAATTTTCATACGTTGGCAGGCTATAAAGGTTTTTAGCACAATTTTTAAAGCCCAACAATTGACCAGAGTGAGGAGCACAGACACTCAAAAAAACGCAGATTATCAGCGCGGATACGACAATTTTCTCTCTAACCTTTCTTTTCCCAGACAATAGCAGCCAGATTGCTCGGAAGCTCAATATGTATGAGTAAGAATTACGTAGATACATACAGTGACAGCGAGTTTACCCTTCCTTAGTTTACATATTTTTACACTGATTTTGGGATAACTGCTGATTTGAGCAGCATACTACTCCTCAGTGCCCGAAAGTCACGCGCGTAACACGCGACTGTGCCGTTCGAGTATAAATGACCTAACGCGCCGATCGCTGGTGGGGTTGCTCGTACCTCTCTGGGAGTTTTATCATTTGCTTTGTGGCCTCACCATAGATTTCTTCGCGCATTACCTTTTTTAATTCTGTGCCGTCCTGCGTTGCAATGAGTGAAAATACGCACTCAGAAGTTGCGTGTATGGCACAGTTGGAGCCCAACTTATCCCCTCTTCACTAAAGCGGTGGCGCTGGAATACTCTTAGTCTGTGCCCACGTGTAGAAGTAGTTATACTCGGACCAGTGTCAGTATACAATACCATTATAGTTTTCGCGTCATTTGACTGCATCGCATACCTTCCGAGGGATTAATCAACAGCACACCTCTGGGTAATGGTAACCACTAAAAGATAAAAATAAAACCTCGGTTCCTTGAAGGCAGGGTTCGCGATAAAAAGAACTTTTGAGCTCTCGTCATAAGAATGTAGATTTGGTCATCACAAAAGTGAAAATATGGGAAAAACTCGGAGATTCGCGGGAAAAACGCTCAAAAACAAAGTATAACGGCTAATTACCGGTGTCGGCCGGCCCCCTAATTAACGAGATTTTCATTAAAGGCACAGTACACCCTCAGGTATGAATTTTGAGATTTTCTTGTAATTGTGTAGAAGACCCCACCTGTATAACACGTGCCAAATGTCAGATCTCATTTCCTCCAAATAAGCGAGATACAATACCCGCACTAATTTACTCAAAAAAAAGCCGCAAAAGTCGCGAACTCGCGACTTTTGCGACTTATAGTCATAACTCGGCCCGAAGTGATCCATTCGAGCAGTGAAGGGCACATTTCGAATCAGCATCGAGAGCTCATTCTTTTGAGTTCTCGCATGTCTTACGTCCAAACAAGGCATATAGGGCTAACACAATCAATCGAGTTGGTGAAAGGAAAATTCAAGTATTTTGTGGTTATTTTACGTAATGCCACGTCCACCTCAACAGTGTTAACATGATAGACAACAGTTTATCAAACTGTCCGCGGCTGACAGACTTTTTCTGCGAAATTTTGATTTTTTGAATTTCGAAACCCGAATATTTAACCATTTCTACAACCACAAGCCTCCTCTTGCTTAGATTACAGAGAGTAGCAATGTTTTTTCATCAACTGTGTCTGAATCCATCCATGGTGGAAAACTTGGAGAGAATTTAGACCATGAAAAAAGGGTTCGCAACGATTTCAATTGGGCGATCTTTGAATTCGGCCTTTCCAAGGAGGCCCGCACTCCCTCTCAGGGGCTGGTAATATTTGGAGCTCCTCGCTGTACATGATAAATAGTTCGGAGAACCACCTAAGATTTTTTGTCAATTATTCTTTTCAAACTCAGAAACGTGTAATAATTATCGATAACTTCCATTTGTTTTCCGATGCCTGGCGATCCACGATCAGCCGCTTCCCGAAATTTAGAATTCTGGAGGTAAGGGCTTTCAAATTGTATAATGTTTGCTTGTTCCGACAAATCCTTCTGTTTCTCAGATCTAGAAGAGTAATTTATCGTTAGTCCCTGGCTTCGCGCCTCTGCGTCTCTGACTCTTCGTGCCCTGCTCACCCCCACTTTTGAAGGTGTCGAAAGCGCACTGTCTTGCCTGGCTCGCTCAATGAGCGAAGTCCACGCGAAATGGATCGCTTTCCGTGGGCAAGGTTTCACACGGGGGACGACAAGAGCTTGGGTTGAAACTGTAAGAAGAGGGCAAAAGGAACAGGAAAATAAACATGAGGGGGAGGCAATCACACGGGAGGTATCCGTGTCATCAACTGTTAGGGATAGGTTGGAGGGGGATTCAACGAGACTATTTGTCCCTAGCTCATTAGCGACTACAGACATGTTGAAAAGGATCAGTGTAGAGAGTTGAACTTTACGGGTGGTTCCCAGATTATTTGCTCATTCCTACCGCAGCGCTGAATCACAACGCGGCGCGATTCTATACCACGCGGTAAGGCCCTTTTAGAGTTCCATCGCTGCGCGATGCGGTATTTTCTGTGGGCATCGATCCATAACGCGCCATTCGCCGATTCGCATATGAACCATGAAATCGCGCCGCGTCGCGGTGCGACTCCAAAAACTCCCTAAGTCATTCATATTAATTAGTCCCGTAGTTAGAATCTGCCAGGCTTTGAAAGAATTATCTTAAAGATTGTTCTTTATGCATGGCGACAAATGGCATAGCGACCACTTGGTCATTTCTCCCAGTACGATTAGCACGTGCCGCATGATGCAACAACCGTAGTCCGCAATTGCGAACCGCAATTTCGCTCTGAGAGCAACAGTTATTCGATTCTATCACACATCTGTCGACATCAAGACTGCGCCCCACGCGGCTCGCGCGGACTTTTGGGTTCAAAGTAAAGCATTTTTCGATTTTCGGTCTTCGGACCTTGCCTATTGCTCATTCAGATTGCCGCGCTGCAGAGCAACGCCATGCGGTTGAATTTATGCAACAACGCTTTGCACGGTCACTCTTCTTCGTCGCGTTTTGGAATCGCTACGTCACGTGATTCGAATCTTCCACGCATCTGTCAATATTAAGATTGCGGCGCACGCGACTTGTCGTGCACGCGACGCGACCGCTCGGACGACTACTGGCATAATCAATTATTTATTCGAACCAAAAACAAAACCGTGAGTACTGTGCTTATCTGGGCTAAATTCCGGTCCGCAATTGCGTCTCGACACGCATTGCGGCCGCACGCTCCCGAGTAAGAAGAGCTTCCAGCGCCGCAGCCGCCGATCTGCTGACTCTAGGTGGGTTTCGGAAACGGGAAACTGAGAAAAATTGGAGAAAATTGTATAAAAAAGCCACATCGAGTCGGCCTTGGCGCTGGAAACCCGACTGGCTCGAGCGCGTGCGGCTGCAAAGCGTGTCGAGACGCGATTGCGGACCGGAATTTGGCCCAGATAAGCACAGTAGTCGAAGTACGTTCTTGAACGAGTTTTCACCAAATTCAGGGCCGACTTCACTACGTACTGGCGACGGCGTTCTCTGAGGGAAGCGTCTCTCAGGCGGCGTCATGGACGCGGCCCACGCCGCAGCAGGGCGTACACGGCGCGCACTGCAACTGAGAGCATTTTCACGGACCGCCAATTGCCTGCCTTTCGGACAAGTTGACTTGGATGAACCTGTACGCAATCTAGAACATTTCTCTCCGAAACAGCTGCGTCGCGTTGCGCTGGAGCTCGACAGTGAGTTGAAGCTCAAAGGTGAAAAAAAGGAAAAATGCTTCATTTTGGAGCCCTAAGTCCGCGCAAGAGGTCGGTCGCGCGTGCGATAAGTAGCGTGCGGCCATTGGATTCGAGGAGTTGATTTTCAGTAAGGAGACATCCCTTGTAGCGACTTTCTCTCGTTGAATCCCCTTCCAGCCTATCCCTAAAAATTGATGACACGGATACCTCCCGTGTGATTACCTCCCCTCATGTTTTTCTTCCTGTTCTTTCTGTCCTCTTCTTAGTGTTTCAACCCAAGCCCTTGTCGTCTCCCGAGTGAAACCTTGTGCATGGAAATCGATCCATTCCGCGTGGGCTTCGCTCATTGAGCGAGACAGGCAAGACAGTGCGCTTTCGACACTTTCAAAAGTGGGGGTGTGCAGGGCGCGGAGAGTCAGAGACGCAGAGGCGCGAAGCCAGGGACTAACGATAAATTACTCTTTTAGATCTGAGAAACAGAAGGATTTGTCGGAACAAGCAAACATTATACAATTTGAAAGCCCTTACCTCCAGAATTCTAAATTTCGGGAAGCGGCTGATCGTGGATCGCCAGGCATCGGAAAACAAATGGAAGTTCTCGATAATTACTACACGTTTTTGAGTTCGGAAAGAATAATTGGCGAAAAATCTTAGGTGGTTTTCCGAACTATTTGTCATGTACAGCGAGGAGCTCCAAATATTACCTGCCCCTGAGAGGGGGTACGGGCCTCCTTGGAAGGGCTGAATTCAAAAATCGCCCATTTAAAATCGCTGCGAACCACTTTTCACGGTCTAACTTCTCTCCAATTTTCCACCATGGATGGATTCAGACACAGTTGATGAAAAAACATTGCTACTCTCTGTAAGTCTGAGCAAGATGAGGCTTGAGGCTGTAGAAATGGTGAAATATTCAGGTTTAGAAAATCAAAAAAACTGAAATTTCGCTGAAAAAGCAGGCAGTTTATTAAGCTGTTGTCTATCATGTACACACTGTTGAGGTGGACGTGGTATTACGTCAAATAACCACAAAATACTTGAGTTTTCCTTTCACCAACTCGATTGATTGTGTTAGCCCTATATGCCTTGTTTGGCCGTAAGACATCTGATTCGAAATATGCCCTTCACTGCTCGAATGGATCACTTCGGGCCGAGTTATGACGAAAAGTCGCAAAAGTCGCGATTTCGCGACTTTTGTGGCTTTGTTGAGTAAATTAGTGCGGGTATTGTATAAGCGACCACCACAGGCCCGACCCCCTTCGCTCACCACCACAGGCCCGACCCCCTAACGGATTTTCGAATTCGATAGCGGCTCGGTGGATGGATGAATTCGAACAAGTCGTCGTTCTTCAATCCACTACCGGAATGCCTCATTATCCTGACTTTCTCTCACGCAACGATTGCGAATGAAGAGAAACACAGGTCTGGGACAACCCGTCCACGAATTTTTCACCCTCAAAATCCAGGCGTCTTTGGAGAGCCATAACTCTGTTCAAAGGGGGACTTGGACGATTCTAGAGATACCACTGTGATCAGCGTGTGACTCTCTCCAAGACAAGCATGAAATCCAAAATATATTTTTCTGGGGGTCCTGTACCTTTAATGCTTGCTTATCCGCCTTTTATTTCGCTGTTAGAGTAGTCAGCAGTCTCCAAAAATGCTCAGAAAAAAACTTGAGAAGCAAAATAAAAGTTTACAGAACAGGCTTTTACACAAATCTCGATAATTGGGGGCGGGAGGACACCAAGAAATAACTTGTTTCTGATTGGTTTTTTCTCCAACTTTTCTTTTTTTCTATTTTGTGATGGCTAGATCTACAATTCCATGGGGAGCACAATAACTGATTTTATCGAGAGCCCTGCCTTCAAATCTCTATTGGGTTGCGCAGCGCATTCACCGTCGTATTCGTAAAGGCTTGAATGCTTGTTTGGGCTATTTAGTGACTTGCTGGCGAGCCGACTTGCCAGTCAGTGGGTTCGTCTTCCCCATATATATCTGTTAACAACTCAAGGGCCTCGGAAGGATGGTAGGTTTGGCTGACCTCAGGCGAGGATCGAATCCGACCGAGCATTGCGAGCAGCAGCGCCTCCTGCCATCACGCCACAAGCGCCAGGATAGATCACAGTATAGCGAGTAAAAGTGCTAGGTGTGGGAGAACTGCAGAATCCCCAAGTTGCATTAACCCTCAATCTATTGGCTTCGATGAATCGGTTTTTGGCCTAAGGAGCAATCCTGTTACAAATCGCGGTTCACGGTTTTTTCTGTTTTCTGGCAAATTTTGCATATTTTTACAGAAAACGGAAAACAGAAAAATGGCCAAAAATGGGCAGAAAACAGAAAACTGAAAACAGAAAACTCCACCCATCCCTGACCCCGACCTCGGCGTGGGCACCCAGTGAAAGGGGCTTGTTGATCGAACTCACAGCTCATGGCGGGGTGGATCCCCGCTGTAAGGCGCGCCGCAGTGATGAGAGGGCAGCCACGTATTTTGAGCTGTGGATTCGATCCACAAGCTTCAAAAGCCGTGCGACCCAGAACAGTGCCACTATCTCAAACGCTTTTGCTGGAGTGTGTGCTGCCTTTTAGGAGAACTCACAATGTGTTCGACACTCTGATTCGTGAGTTTTTTCTTTGTCTTTTAGAATGAAACGTGCTTCTCAACATTATCACTAAGTTTTTGACGTGCTGCCCGTGACCTTTTTCACCAAAATTCTATTGTGAGAACTACCCACTTTTTTCCCACCCTGAGTAGGCACCCTGAGTCTAAATTAGTAGATAAGATCGCACAACGAGATAGTTTATTTTGTAAAAGATATCACGTTTTCCTAGACTTCTGGCGCGCATTACTCTTAGCTTTTTTTCAGAATTGAGTTAGTTCTCTCCGAATGCTTTCTCATGAAACAAAAAATAGGAAAAGTCCAATATGTGCTACTAAGCCAACCTATCCAGAGTTCCGACTACAAAGATATTCTATGAATAACACCGTGGATGATGACGTGATTGTTGACAGATGAATCGTCTCCAATTATAACCATTCATTAAATTGGACTCAAAGGCTCTTGCGCTCAAAGCTCGAAGACCCATCTGCATGCATCCACTTCCGTGGGGCTGCCGCCCTCCCACCTCTCTCTGCAGCTATGTATTACTTGTGTGATTCTCAAATAATATGGCGGTTATATCCCATGACGGCAAGCCCTACCCTGTGGAACCGTTTTTTTTCCTTATTAAATACTAGCTGAAAAAAAGAGGTCGTGGAACGACTCAACATTGTGCTGCTGCTGTCCTGAAGACAAATCAGTCTGAACGAGATAATTTGCGAGTCTCAACATTTATACGGCCGAAAAGCTGCTGCCATGAACAAACAGGTAGACCCCCAAATGTTTTCAAAAACGGTTTAAATTGTAGGTAAGTAACTTTGTGGTTTTTCTTACGAGGGCTTGCTTCAGATTTTCCGTGAAGTCGAACAAAACGTGTGGCGGGAGTTGTACAGTTTACCGCAATGCTAAAAGTCGATGGTGCGATTGCGGTCGATACACTAACACTGCGGTGGAAAACCTGGTGCTTTGCCAGATTTCATCATCGATCGACAGCGCAGCTGACGACTTACTTGACTTAAACGGTTGACTTTCGCCTGACGCGGTCATTCCGCAACTTCACCGAGGTGTGCCGTCCTAATAGTCAGCCGTGTCCATTTGTCACGGTCCTCAGCCCCCCAATTGGAACACAATCCATCCATTGGTCACTATTCCACTTCCTGCGAATTAGAAAATCGCGCCTGAATTGCCTTTCAATGCCGAGTGATTTTAAATCCTCCACCACATCTGTCCAAAACTTTCGCTTACGTCCAGGCGGCCGTTTCCAGACAGGACGATCTGGCGGTCTTCTTAAAATATGCCCAAATAGACGAAGACGACCTTCCGTTGCCACTTGAGATGGCGTTGGGAGATGTTGGCACCTCCCTCGTGTCAAACCTTGACGTAGGGCTTCGATCTGGTTGTAGAGATCTTCTGTGTGGCACTTCCGCGGCCAGAAGTATCCGAGCAAACGTCTGAACAGCTTCCTCTTCGTGCAATCCAATCTTTCCATCGGCGTGTTCGGTGCTGCCCACGTCTCCGATCCGTACATCTAGATAGGGCGAATGGCGGATAAGTAGGCACGCAACTTAACTTCCTTCGCGATGGGGGTAGATCACAAACACTTGGTTAGAGAATTAAATGCAGACGTAGCTTCCGCACATCGCTTTTGAATATCCGCTGCATAGCTACCATCGTTCTTTAGCAAACAGCCCAAATAACAGAAATCGTCCACCAGTTCGATACGTTGTCAGTCCACACAAACTCCCGTTGAAGGTTTCTGACAGACCCACATCTGCTTGCATTTGTCGGGACGAAGGCGAAGCTCATACTTCGAAGCGAGGTTCACAATCCTTTGCAGCTTTGCGTTGTTTTCAGCGAATAACACAATGTCGTCGGCGTACTCCAGGTCGACAAGAGAACGCCTTGATGGTGTTAGGATCACGTCCGCAGGAAACTGTTTTGTAACTCTATGCATGATTTCATCAACGGCGAAGTTGAATAGAAAAGGTCTTGCTACAGCTCCTTGATCTATTCCTGTTTTCACCTTGGAAACTGACGTAAACCCGAAAGGCGTACGAACTCATTCACTCATCCCGTTAGCTGGCGTCTGGCGGAGCGGGATGACTTCTCAGCCAACACACTGCTGTGGGTACCATGGGAGCTCGAGCGGCCTGAACGATACGCTTTCATCCAGAACGATTTGTAGCAATAGATCTAGCATTAAGGACACTGCACCGTTGTATCTTCAGATCATCCTCGATTTTTTTCAGCCATGTCTTTTTGGGGGCCGTTCGCTGGATCTTCCTCTGCACTGGCCGTTTCCTAAATAGCTTGCTGTACGCTAGTCGGCTAGCCTCCATCCTGCATACTTGTCCAAGCCATCGCAATCGTCTGGTCTGGACTTTATCCTCGTTCGTGGGCTCGTGATCACATCGCTCCCTGATGATTTCGTTGCGTATGCGGTGACAAAGGGTAATCCTGAGGATCTGGCGCAAGCGTCGCATCTGGAAGGACTCGAGTTCCACTAGGTCCGATTCCAGAAGTGTCCTGTGTTTCCGAGCCGCATAATAGTATAGGAATTGTCAATGCTCGGAACAGCCGAATCTTCGTCTTCATCGATACGTTGGCATTCTTCCACGGACACCAGCCAAGCGAGGCAAAGGCAGTAGAAGCATTCCCGATTCTGCTGTGGATCTCCGTCGTTGCTGCCACTTTCTTCTCCTGTACTACTGGTTCAAGGTACTTGAAGTCCTTCACTTGCTGGAGTTCGGCTCCTTCGAAGTGCACAGAGGCGTGCGATCCGTCTGATGTCATGACTTTCGTTTTTTTTTCCTTATTAATTCACAAGCCATAGGTGTTCGCAATCTGCGCTATGTTACCAAATAAATACGTTGCCTCAGCCTCGGTATCCGCGAACACAGCACTATCATCCGCTGACATCAAGTCCGTGACGTAATCTTTTGTGCCGTACTGAACGTCTCTTCTGCTCTCAAAGGCCTTCCTCATGACGGCATCGATCATAGTATTGAACAGTAGCGGCGATATGACATGACCCTGACGAACACCAGCACTGATCGTGAATTCTTCGGACAGACTATCTCCGATGCGGATACAACTAGTTGCTCCATTGTATGTTTGCTGGAGGAGCTTCACTATCTTTTTCGGTATGTGTTCGCATTCAAGTGATCAATAAACACGATGACAACGCGTTAACTGCAACGGATTCTTTCTTGTAAGAGCTTACGCAGAGCGAAAATTTGGTCGCTGCAGCTACGACTCGGCCGAAATCCCGCTTACTTTTCACTGCTGGTTTATTCTCGATGTCGCTGAAGTCTGCTTTCAGTGATCTTGTTGAAGGCTTTTCCAACAATCGATATGAGACTTAATCCGCAATAGTTATGATAGTCCCTTGCGTCACCCTTTTTGTCGATAGGCACGATGATATCGCGCTTTCAAGTGACTAGTATGTTCTCATACTACCAAATGAGCTTAATCAGCTCATGAAGTTGACCCAACAGATTGTCTCCGCCAGCTTTGATTGCCTCAGCTGTTATGTTGTCCAGCCTCCATCTTTCGAGCTAACTCTCCTCCTTTCACATCCGGGCTTGATACCGGCAACGGCGGAGTTAGTTAGGCGTACAAACTACTGCAGTTGTTCCTCTGATCATTACCTCGATTAACCAAACATACTTTTCCGGGACTCCATCTGCTCGCAGAGCGTTGAGCAATCGATCACGATGGGGAGAGTCGAATGCGGCTTCAAAATCCAGAAAAGCAAGCTATACTGGCTTCGAACACCACTGCCACGATTCAATTACTCTTCTCACGACGAACACTGGGTCCATGGTCGATCTTCTAGGTCGAAAACCAGATTTCTCCTCTCTCTTCGTTTCCTCACGATGTTAGATGAGTCGCTCAAGAACGATACGTTTCAAAACCTTGTATATAACACTCAGTAGAGGGGTCGTCCGATAGTTCTTGAGCTCCGTGACGGATAACTTCTTGTGAAGAGGCACGATGATCACATGTCTCCACGAATCGGGTATCCTTTCACTCATCCATATGGTACAGATAGTGTTGGTCATTTCACGAATCCCAGATAGAGGTAGAGCTTGTAGCATTTCAGCAGTGATGTTGTCATTTCCACCTGCCTTTTCATTCTTCATTTTCCGGACACTACTCAAAACTTCAGCCTCAGTCGGCGGTTCCTCACCGACATCGTAATGTGTTCTCTGAACATGCGAGAGCTCTGGTGCTGACGGAGCTGAACGATTCAGTGGTAAACTGATGTAATCCTCCCACATTGGCAGCGTCGCATCATCAACTGCAACTCCATTGGTAATGTTGAGGACAGGAGAACATCTCTCCATCTTGCCGCTATACTGTCGTGACAACGTGAAGGCTTTCCACGGATTTTTCTCCTCCCAAGCCTTCTCAAACTCTTTAGCTCTACACGTCCATTCTCGTTTGCGGTCGCCTTGAAGCTGCCAACGCAACTTCCTCCTCAGACGCTTCTACTCTACAAAGTTTTCTGCAGTTCGGAGAGCACATGCTCTGTTGTAGGTAGATGTTGTTTGCTCTGAGACGTAGGCGAGCTTCTTTTCGAACCGTACAATCGGGAGTAACCCCTTTCAAAGCGTCCTGGATGCACTTGACGAAAGAGTCCGCGTCGCAAAGTTTCTTCTTAGTCCTCACTCCAATACGAATAGAAACGCGTTGTCGGAATTTTCCTCTGCATTATTCACCCCTGAGACTTGTCATATCAATCCTCTGGAGAGGCTTAACCCCTCGCTTCCTCTTATGAATCCTCGCAGTGAAGCTCAACAGAACTGGACGGTGATCCAAATCGAATGCGACGTCCCATACAGCTCTAGATCTTCGAAAATCCGGTACTAGAATATACCTCGTCAGAACATAGTCAAGCTGTAGCTTAAAAGTTGTCATCTCCCGCTTTCGCTGCTCTTCTGGAGATAGCTGTGCTGGTCCCTGCCCCGTAAGCTGACGGCGGCGATGATTCCTCTTGAATGTCGATGCAATAATCAGACCACTGCGTTCACAAAAGTTGACAAGGCGGTAGCCATTGTCCGATGTTTGCTCCACTGGGTAGAACCATTTACCGAGAACTTCGGATTCCTGATCAAGTCCCATCTTCTCGTTTGTGTCGATTCCCACGACAACAGCATGCTGACAAGGTATCATGTTTAGCATCGTATTGAGTTCGTGGTAGAAGGCATTCTTGGAATTGTCTTCGGCGGTTTCGGTGGGCGCATGAGCTTTCACTATCCACAGATTGAATCCTCTGTGATCTCGCAGTCGCACAAATGCATTCCTACACGACGTTGAGCCGAATTCCTCGATAATACCATTGTAGTCCTTCCTTACAGCTATCGCACAGCCTCCCACTCTCCTATCATCAGCGTTACCGCAGTAGATGGCGTACTCTCTGGCGTAGATGACGGATCTATCCTTGAGGCGAGTTTCCTGCAAGAGCAGCAAACGGTGCATGGAAATAGCTCAGAAGATTGGACAGCGCAGATTATTGGGTATCACTCGACAATGACCGGCAATTAAGGATGTCGAAATTGTGGCTTGTGGCCAAAGGCTCCATGAGCTCCCTAGGTACGGATCCTAAGGTTTTATGGACCAGAGGCCTTAGTGTGCCGGACGGCGATACCTTTATGCAATGTGTGAGATACCTTCGCGATATAGTTGTGCACGCTATATCGCTCGAACGTTCCCTGTGTACACTTAAACATCTGCTGGGTTTAGTAGAAGCAGGGGCACCAACGAGCAGGTACCAACAGCACAGCTGATATTCTCGGTGAGTTACGGTTTTCCTTTTTCCACGCGTGCTCCTGCTTTATTCTTGTTTCTGACTGTTTTTGTATTGCGAACAAGGGCTTTTCTCAGTGCGTGAAGGAAATTTGGCGTTCGTTCACGCCTGGTAGTCGTTTTTCTTCGAAATTCGAATTCAAAATTGAAAAAAGGGAAATCCCCTCACGAACTAAGAAAAGCTCCTAAAGGCAATACGAAAGAGTCAGAAAGAAAAAAATAAAGCAGGAACACGCGTGAAAAAAATGAAAAACCTTAACTCACCTAGAATAGCACCTGTGCTGTCGATCGATGACGAAATCTGGCAATGCGCCAGGTTTTCCGCAGCAGTGCTAGTTTGTCGACCGCAACCGCACCATCGCCTTTTCTCATTGCGCTAAACTGTAGGTGTGCAGCAGTGCCTATATTCATAATGAATTGAAAACATTCTTGCATGCCACGGAGGATTTGGGAAGAAGAGCGCTTCCATAACTCCGCGAAGAGAAAAAGGGTACAGGAAAGCCATTTTTAGGGTGTCCAAAAAAATTGTTTCTGATTTTTCTGAAAACTTTTTCAAGGTTTTTTCTGGGTGCCGATAATGAAACTGCATTTTATTTGTCTATTTTCCGAAGGTTTCGGTTGATTCAGTCTTAAGCTCTCCACTCAGGATAATTCTGCTGGCAGAACGCGACTTTTAGCGATAACCATAATTCTACGAGAGAACCGCCTCTAAACTTCCCCTGGGGAACATTTGAAGTGCTTTGTCCAAATCTGTTGGCTATTTATCAAATTTCCTAAAATTACGGCATATTGTGATGGATATACTGTACAAAAAGGAAAGCCTACAATCAGGTGAGATAAGAAATAAGAACCATCGTAAGACACATTTATCACCTTAATTCAGTGAGCTTTCCGAACGTTTAATGTTTTACATCTATCCCCACCATAATAAAGACAACTGCTCTCTCACTTGAGGTGCCGGACACTAGTTAAAGGTATATTTGCCGATTTTCGAGGTTAAAGGCATCGTACGTCCAGAAAACCGTTTATTAGTTTTTCATGTCTCTGTGTGGCTTGGCCTCTATAGTGAAGGAAAATGTCGAAAAGGACCATGAAAAACCTTCATTTGCGATGGAAAGTCAGTCTGCACACCGTAAAATTGGATTTAAATTTCGAGCCAAAATCGCAGTCGAAGTTTCGCTGCATTTGAAAATATCGTCACTGTCATTTTCTAAGTTTTTCTGCATGTGGAGTTGTAACTGTTTTCCATGTTGTTTGACGGTGGCATCAACATTTGATGAAAAAGTGATAGATGACTGAGAAGAACTGGTGGCGGATTCTCTCATTCAATCCCTTCCAACTTCATGATAACCCTAGGTTTTTGATGTGCCGAATTTTATCGGTGCGGTCTACCGGGCTCATTCGTGAAGCTCAGCCCGAAAAATGGAAATCGGTTTCCGACGCAAACCATTTCCTCTAATCACACCAGTAAAGACGATTCCCAGTACATATTATACATCCGAATACCCTTACCTCGTTCGTATTCGCTTCTTCCAAGCAGACACTTTCTGCTTTGCAGAAGCGCACGCACAGTCGTCATGTGAGAAGCCGTTGAATTAGCCCCGCTGAGCACTTTAGAGCACTTAAGAACTCGACCATTATTTTTGTGGCAGCAGCTTACCTATGTGCTCATGAACGCAATCTTCAAAGGATGTGCCATTAATCCTGAAAGAATTTCTGGGCACTTCCATTTTCTCTGCGTCAAGCTCTCCACCAGTTTCCTGCTCTTAACAGAACGCACCTAGAAATTTTACGCCTAAAAAAGTGGAAAGAAAACCTTGAGAAAATTTGAAATAAAGAATAAATTTGCTCGGGTGAATATATTTCTTTCATTTGCTCTTTTTCATTACTCCACGGAGCCTCGATTTTTAAACCTGGAGCCATGTTTTGTAAACTCGTCGCCTGAGCTTTCTGGAATTTTAGTTAACCTCCATTGTAGAGTCACCGCACAGTGTGTCGAATCAAAAATAATCAGTCTCAGCCGTCCCCCTCAGGCACATTCCGTTTGCGTTTTCATACGTGTGCTTACCTGGGGTATGATATGCATGTGGATGTGACACTTGGAACGTCCATCATTTACATTCGATATGAAGAGGAAATTACATATATGCACTTCGTTATGTAAACTTTCATTGAACCCTGAATGACTCGTTAACTGCCCTTGTCGAGTGTTCCCACGGCTTAGCCAACCATTTCTGTACATACACTAGAATTGGATCACAAGAAGCATGACAACGCATTTTCGCGCCTTCGTCGTCTTCCTAATCACTTCCTTCAATACCAACTTTTTTCATAACTTTTTCACTTCGTTATTTAGAATTCAGGCGGGAGGGCTCTCCAAGAATGTAATGCGTGCAGAGGTTCAGAAATAAGAGAAAGGCTATAAGTGTGATTTTCAGACCATTGCACATTACCCTCATGTAGCGCTGTGGAGCCGCATATTGTGCTTGAGTACTGTAAGGTACACGGTAACTTTGCCCACAACTTTTTTGTTCAATCTCAAACCCTAACAATCATGGCTGTGCGCTACATACACTGCGTATCATAAAAATAGGACACCCCTTAGTTTGCCGGTTTCGTGTTTGTTGAGCAAGATAGATCTTTTTCGCCAATACTACTGTGATCAGGATGTGAAATAACCCCCTATACATCTTTCAGGTTAGATCGAATGTTTGTTCACTTTTCTAGAATAAATTTTTCTTTCAAAATGCGTATCAAAAAAATAGCCCACCCCTGGGTTAAATCGGATTTCTCGCTCGATAAGTTTGTGTGATTACAAAAATAATGGACGATAGGCCTTCCTCGCACCTCTACTGCAACAAAAACTCGATTTGATGTTTTTCGATCAAAGTGACCAGCCTTTGCAAGTCGATCTTGCTCCATTTCTTTCTCGGTTATGTCCTGTTGAAGCGCAGAAATCTAGAGATTTCGCCGATTATTTTCACCGACCCGACGAACTAAATTGTCCCTGAGATTCTTCATTGTGTCAAAGGCACAGTACACCCTCAGACATGAATTTTGAGATTTTCATGTAATTGTGTAAAAGACCCCACCTGTATAACACGTGCCAAATGCCAGATCTCATTTCCTCCAAATAAGCGAAATATAAGTGACCACCACAGGCCCGACCCCCTTCGCTCACCTCCACAGGCCCGACTCTCTAACAGATTTTCGAGCTCGATAGCGGCTCGATGTATGGATGAATTCCAACAAGTCGTCGTTCTTCAGTCCATTACCGGACTGTCTCCGTATCCTGGCTTTCTCTCACGCAACGATTGCGAATGAAGAGAAATACAGGCCTGAGACAACTCGTCCACCAATTTTTCACCCTCAAAATCAAGGCATTTTGAAGAGCCATAACTCTGTTCAAAGGGGGTCTTGAACGATTTCAAAGATACCACTGTGATCAGCGTGTGACTCTCTCCTAGATAAGCTTGAAATCTGAAATTTAATTTTTTTGGGTGTCCTGTGTCTTTAGGATTAGAGCTGCGGAGTAGCCACTCAGGACAAGATAGTTATTGCCGAGCAAAGAAGCCGACCTCAGACCTGCTGACGTGAACTTTCTGGTTGCCCTGCTAGAAACTGCAACATTGTCGCCCAGAAACATGGTGAAATGAAGGTAGAGTTCGCGCAATCATTTTAGCTGATGAATTTACGGGGCTGCGACGGTAGATCACCCCGCGCGAATCGAAACCCCATTCTCCAGTGAGGCCGCCGACCCCGCTCGGGCCGCCGCCTGGTCCATGCGTCAGACTAGAATGAAAACGAAAACCATATTTGTTACTCTGATATCCTCTGGTACTCATTGGAGATCATTCATCTGCTGGCGCAAGCTGTAAACGTCCTTGACGGGCAAATGCTCTAACGGATTATGGGAGATCTAGCTTCGCAGCTCTGACTGCTAAACTGGACAGGACCCACCTTCAAATACCTTTAATAGCACTTCCAACCATCAGTTTTATCGAGATTCAAATTCTTCTCGTCAGACACCTTTGCCTATACAAATATAGTCGAAGTAGCTGTCCACTTTAGCTGTCGGAACTGTGGTCGCAGAAGTCCCATAATCTGGCAGAGCATTTACCCTTCGAGGACATCTACAGCTTGCGTTCGCCAGCTGTCGGATGATCTCCAGTGAGTACCAAAATATATGTGAGCAACACCTACTTTCATTTCCCCATGTTTTCGGGTAACAAGTTGCTCTTTCTAGCACGACAACGAGAAAAGTCACGTGAGCAGGTCTAAAGATCATCTTCTTTGCTCGGCAATAACTATCTTGTCCAGAGTGACTACTTTACAGTCCTGATCTCAAAAAAAAATAAGATTCTTTGGGATATTTTTCTTCGTCGGGTGTGGGCCAATAGTCGGCCTGTCTCCCGATTTCTGCTCTTCAACAGGTCATGACAGAAAAATGGAGCAAGATAGACTTCTAACGGCAGGTCAGTTCGGGCGAAAGTATACCAAATCGAGTAGTTAAGGTGCGGGGAGGGCCTCTCGGCCATTAGATTTGTGACCACACAATTTATCGAGCGAGAAATACGATTTCACCCAAAGTGTCCTATCTTTTTGATATGCGATTTAAAAAAATAAATTTATTCTAGAAAATTGTACAAACGTTCGATCTAACCCAGAAGAGGTATATGGGGGTTACCTGAAATCCTGATCACAGTAGTATTAGCGAAAAAGACCTATTTTGCTCAACAAGAACGAGACCGACGGATTCAGGAGGTGTCCTATCTTTATGATACGCAGTGTATAACGTTAACGTGTTATCGCATTACGGGTTAACGCGTTCTTTTTCTTTTGAAAATAAACGATAACGCTCAACAAAAATTATTTCTCATTGAGGGCACACTACACCCTCAGACATGAATTCCGTGATTTTTATTAGGTTGTTTAGTAGGCCCCTCTTGCATAAAACGTGCCAAGTTCGAGATTTTATTTCCTCCAAAAAAAAAACAGATTATTGGCGACCACCAACCGCTCACCACCATGGGCCACACACCCTATTAGATTTCCGAACTCCATACGAATGAACGAATTCTCGAAAAGTCTTCGTTCCTCAATTCATTGCCGGACGCTCTCCATATCCTGGCTCGCTCTCGCGCATTTAGTGCGAATGAAGAGAAATTCAGGCCTGAGACAACTCGTCCACCAGTTTCTCACCCCCTAAAAATAGGCATCTTTAAAGGCATCGTACGCGCAGAAAACCGTATATTATTTTTTCATGTTTTTGTGTAGCTTGGACTCTCTAGTGAACGAAAATGTCGAAGGGGCCCATGAAAAACCTTCATTTGTAAAGAAAAATCAGTCGGAACACATTGTAAATACGAATTTGAATCTCGCGCCAAAATCCTTTTTGAAGTTTTCTGCTTTTGGAGGCCTCGTCACTGTCGTTTTCGGAGTTTTTCTGCATGTGGAGTTCGTGCCGTAACTATTTTTCATGTTGTCTTACGGTCTCACCAACATTCTAGGAAAAGTGCTAGATGACTGGTGAGAATTGGTGGCGGATCTTCATCTTTGACGCCTTCCAACCTCATTGCCTAACGTTTTTGACGCGCCAAAGTTTACCAGTGTGGTCTACCGGGCTCAATCATGAAACTGAGCCTGAAAAATGAAAATTGATTTCCAACGTGAACGATGCCTTTAAGGAGCCATAACTCTATCCAGGGGGGATCTTGGACGATTGCAGAGAAATCGCTGTGATCAGCGTGCGACTCTTTCCAAGATCAGCATAAAACATGGAGAATATTTTTCTGGGTGTTCTGTGCCTTTAAATGCACAAGACACCCGAGAAATTATTTTTTCAGATCTCATGCTTATCTTGGAGAGAGCCACTTTCTGATCACAATGTATCTCTGAAGTCGTCCAAGACCCCTTACGAACGGAGATATGACTCCTTGAAAATGCCTGCATTTTGAGGGCAAAAATTTCGTGGACGAGTTGTCTCAAGCCTGTATTTCTCTTCATTCGCAATCGCTGAACGAGAGCAAAACAGGATGAGGAAATAGACCGGCGATGGGTCAAACAACGACGACATGTTGAGAATTCATCCATTCATTTAGCCGCATTCGAATTCGTAAGTCTGGTAGGGGGCCGGGCCTGTGGTGGTCGCCTATATCTCGCTTTTTCGAAGGATTTGAGATCTCGCATTCGGCACGTGTTATACAGGAGGGGTCTCCTACACAATCAAATGAAAATCACCCAATACATTTCTGAGGGTGTACTGTGCCTTAGGGCTTCTGTCAGAGTTGTTGGATAAAATCGCCGTAACCTGTCGTGGGCAACCCGGTCGATACGTATGAAAAACATGGACGTGGAGGTTGCAAAAAAAACACCCGGTGTGGCCAGCTGTGGCCAACGCGGTCAATATGTATGAATTATGTGGGGCGATATCATGGATATCAATCATTACCTACCTTATATCATGTGAACATCGATCGGGTCAGCCACATCGGGAGTTCTTCCCGCCCCACCTCATTAATGCCTTTCATTATTATAGACCGGGCCGGCTAAGCCGATCGGCCAACTATGACCGAGACCTAATGCAAACCCGTGCTATACCCTGTTCCAACGAGATGGCAAGAAAAGCGTCCAAAGAAGCAGTGCTCCCTCTGCGTCTCTGACGTTTTTGTATTACGGGTAAGACGTCGTGTACGCAAATCAAGTGCGCGACGGACCTCTGTTTTACACTAATCTAGAAACTGAGTGAGCTGTTTTCCATTTCCTGAAACACCCTACCTGCCCCGTAAATAGGATATCTCCATAAAGATTGAGTATCGCGGGCATTTTCAGCGAAAATAACGCAAAAAAAAGATCAATTATGCGGGAGAAATAAATGAGAACGTGGGAAATTCGATGAATTTTGTTTTTGGATTACGGTAAGACAGAGACTCCCGTCGTATACGTGATTTGCGTACGCGATGTCTTACCGTAATCCAAAAACGGCAGAGACGCAAAGGGAGCGCTACTTCATTGCAGGCTTCGCTTGCCATCTCGTTTGAGACAGAATATAGCAATCATTGCAACGTTAGATATGTAGCTCTTCTCGTCATAATTTTTCACAGGTCCAATGAAGGGTATTTGAAGGAACGGCTCGTCCTCCAACCCTACATCAAACTCGGCTCCTCATCAGGAGAACTTTTTATCACTTTGGTGCCCCTTTCGCTGTTCTACTGATCACTTAATTTTTTGGGGAGTTTTTGAGGAGGTATGTCACTCAGCTCTACAATTCTCTGCCATTTCTTTGGAATTTCTGTAGGATAGCATCTGAATTTGGCTGACTAATTTTGCAAGTACGTAAATAGACTTTCTCAGACTCCGAGGAGGCGAATCCTCCAATACGTTAATGAAGTAAAACCATCATACAACCTCGTGCGTACTACAGACGAGCATTCAACTCGCTGTTCTGATGCCGAGGTTTATCGAGAGCCGGACCTGTGAATCTGAAGGGAATTCTTTGAAAAAGTCGACGAAGACGCAAAAACGTGTGCACGCGCGCCATCTGACCAAATCCTACAAGCTGTTCTGTAATAAGCGAAGTATATACCAAAAATCTGTATTGGTCGGAACCATGTACATACTGATCGTTGCGGGACCAATTACGTGCAAATATGCCGAATCTCATCAGACTTTTCTTTTTTTCTTTATATTTTTCCATTTTGGATAGATCATACGACTCAACAGGCAAGCGATTTTTTCAAACAAGTACTTTATCTCATAGTTAGCTACTAATCTGAGGCTTACCTTTAGTTAGAATTGTCATTAATGCACTCGGGAAGATGACGGGCCTTTTAAGGCTTTCTTGAGGCTTCACGAAAAGTTTCGGTCTGCCTTCAATGCGGAAATAACTAATGTTCTTCTGTAGTTATGTTATTATATACTTCACCTGCTGTTCTATAGTTGAGTTTTTCCATCGCTTGTCTGGAACCATCACATTTTTATGCCTGAGTTGTTGTGCACTTTCTATTTCATTCAGGTCTACCGCTTCAGTTGACTAAGCTAAAAATGTTTTCAAGCTCTCTACTTCCCTGTTCGTCTTCATTTGTCCTCTTTCAAAGCCAAATCTGCAATTTTGATGACGTTCAGTGAACACATCTAGGAATTAGAGGCTTTATCGCATGTTGCAATTAGTAGGGCTCTAACTAATATTGTCTTATGCTCCATTTATCCTCGCTCTCATTTATCACCGTCACCGGAGGATATCATCACTTTGCTTCTTGCTCCAACTATTTTCTGTTGAGCCAATTTTTTTTCATGAGTTGAAGTTAATCTGTGTTCCGGGGTGGAACACTAGCAGATCTTACTGCCACTAGCAACACCATCCTTGTTAGGTAACCTCTCAAGCATTTCTAATGGGCTCTCGACTTTGATAACCACCACAGAGGAGCGCTCGCTTTTTCGTCGAAGTATCCTTATCACGAGTTCTATTTCTCCAAGACTCGCCGCTCCGCTCGTGGTGATAATCAAAATCGAGAGCCCACTAGATCTACTTCAAGGTTTATTCATTTTTCTTAATTCAGGGTAATCTGAATTGATATCTCTTTCGAGAAATTTATCTTAAGATAAATTTCAGCAGCCGTTTGTCACCATTTGTGAGAAATCTACAGCCTACAGCCTGCATAACCACTGATTATTTTCTTAGTTAATCCCTGTTGGTTCCAAAGACGAATCACAAGTTGTGCATGAAATTAAGGCTACTACACCATACGCAATAACAGAAGTGTTTTTATCTAAGAAACTGCCTCTGAAACCTCATTTTTGCCTTTTGTTCTGCTAAAACTGCTTGCTAAATGACTTCTTTGATGCCACTCAAATGTCTAGAACTTAATATAGACTTTTTATGCGCAACTCTAACTTTTCTCAAAAAAAGCAAATGATTATAAATGTTTCGCTGCGCTTTCCCTTTTAATTGTGAAAGCTTTTCTGCCTCATCTCCCGGCTCCATTACTTTTTCCTATCACTATTCGTTTTGAAATCTATCATTGAACTGAAATAATACCTTCTATTAGAATAGAAAATTTTATGGAAAAGTCGTAAGCAACACATATACAATATTCATTTGAGCTTGCCTAATAAATCTGCACTTTCGTTACTCTAGGACTTTAAACTCGTGTATGGGGTTGATTTACAGCTGATAGGTAATTGCCACTCGCTAGTGACGGAGGATATCACCCATTTGCCAGATTATCGACTCGCTGGTCCTACGTATTGAATAAGTGCAATAGTCTAGACATCTTTTCATCAAGAATCTTGGGTAGAGTAATCGTTCGAAATGTATATCTAAGAGCTTGAACCCTCTGAATTAGACTTTCTGGAATAGCAAAAAGAAAATGAGGGATATCCAAAAGTTACAAGGAATCCGGGAAGCAGCTTCATGTGTCAATTGCGGATTCTGTGGTATAACGCATGATCGGCGGATCAATGGACGTCTGCGTATTTCTGGGTGAGATCCTTCCCAAAGGGTTTAAATCCATGTAGGGTTTGTCCGAATGTACGTAACTGTCCGCCCACGCTGTAGGCGTGCTTGTCAAGCGGCCGCGACGGGGGCATTTTGGGACGATGACTGTTAATACCTGAGTGGGATATTATTCCCCTTTCGTCCAATATTCCTACTGATCGATTTGCAGACTTGAAAAAACGCCTTTGCTACGGCTGTTCGACACGCGCCGACAGCGTGGTCGGACCGTCTCAATCGGACAGACTTTATGTTGTTGATGCTTTTCCATATCGCCTGTTTCGAAATCTCACGTTTTCTCATCAATTACGCCTTATTCATTGCCGCCCGACTATTGTGTAGTTTCTCGCCTGCTTGTTTACACATGACGAATACTGTCTTCAAAAGCTAATTTGGTTAGCTGATTAGGATATTCTTGCAAAATGCACGCCCATTTTATGAGTCTCACGTCGTAGTCTGATGATCATTACACCGTATTAGGTCGGAGTGAGACAAAATTACGGTAACATGATGTGAGCGAGATAATCTCATTCGCCTGGATAAACCTTGAATTTTTTTCTGTGCTTCCTTCTTCTATTCGTGAGTTGATACTGCTCTTTCTTATATTTGATTCAGAAGCGACAACAGTTTTTTGAATGACGGAGCCGTAGCTCCATGCATTCTTGTTAATCATCACCCTCTCGGAGGTATCTGAGCGAACGAAGCTCTCAGAATTTCTTGCATCTCTAGGTAACCCGGCTTTTTTCGTACTAAAGAGAGGTTCAAGAAGCTAATGAGCGATGATCAGCGATGTTTCTGTTAAACGTAAATGACCAACTTTGTGTCGCATCACAATGCCTACCTATTCCAAGATTTCTACCACGTAATGATGCTTTCTTGTTCAGACATCAGTGAAGAACAAATTCTGCCTTTTCTTCCCTGGGAGTGTAGCTCTGTTTACGTTTCAGTGAATCTCTAGTCTTGTTACTATAATTTCGCCGCACCCTGGATAAATATCACCCGGTTGAGGAACCCTGCAGAAGTAGTTCAGGTGGCGACGTTAATGAGAGTGTGCGTCTCCTACTAGAACGCTCAAGCCGTTGGAGGCGTCAAAAACAATTTGAAGTGGCCGGACCTGAGCAATCCTTGGCCACCAACACCATTTGGCTACGCCCCTATTCGCCAAACCCCCTCCACTCAATATGAACATTCTCAAAATGATCGCTCAACTACGGTGATTTCAGTTCGTCTTTGTTGCGCCCTAGGACGTGAGCGTTTCATCACAGACCGTACGAGTCTATCTCAATCACCTTGTCGCTAGTAAACTCTGTACGAATGAAACTGTTCGCCTACGCGGTCGGTGTGCGTGTCGAGCGACAGGGGCAAGGACATTCTTTCGGACGAAACTCTCCACCACGGTAAACAGCTGAGTGGGATATCATTGTCAATGCGCCTAACATTTCTGCTAATTGATTCACGAGTTCAAAAATGCCTTTGCGACAGCCGTTTGACACGCGCGCCGACCGCGCGGGCGGACAGTCTCATTCGGACCGACTCTAGCTTCGCTATCCCAACCGAGCGTGTATGCTGGGGTGCAACTCGTACAGTCCCAATCCAAAACAGATTTACCCCTTATTTAAATAGTTTTTCAAAGCCTTTCCGTTAGCTCTTCAAAGGTAGTGCTCAAGATGATTTTCGTTCCCAAGTTTTTCACTCAAAACAATGCTTTGGCCTCTAAGTGTTGCCACAATTGCGAAGAAACAGCGAGAAATGCACTGAAAGGTCTCATTTCAGTGACATTATTCTCTGACCTGGACTAGTTGTCCGATTGAATGAACATGCTCACGGTGGGTGTCACTTGGTAAAAAATGGGGATAATCAAAAATGGAAGAATATTTTAAGCAAAACAGTATTAGCTAAGGTCTGAAAGAAAGTTTGAAGCAAGAGACAGAGAGTATGTTGAGAGTTGCAAAAGACGGATTGGCAAAAGATTCCGTTGTCACAATAAACAGCTCCAATGAGACTCAAAAGCAGCAGACACGCTCAAAAATGGTATCGATTTTATGACATAAATCGAAGATTTGAAGCTAGTAGTATGGGAACTAGCGAAAAAACCGACGAAAACTGCATGCAAATACAGGAATAACGGCTGTTTTTGTTATGGGGTAAAATTGGAAGAGTTATGCCCGAGCGGTTGAAATAGCTTATATTAACGACAAAACGGTTATGATAGCGAAGCCGATACACACTTACAGCCTGTACTAGAACGCTCTCCTCGTTGGAAGCTTCAAAAACCAGCCGAAGTGACCGTATTCGTATATTGAGGGGGCGGGGTTGAAAGTTCATGGGCGTGGCTGACGAAAATTTTCGACTCAAATTTAGTAGTTCTCACACGTTCTAGAAGCTCCCAATGGCGTGAGCGTTCTACTAGGGGCCATACGACCCAAGTAGCGTAGTTTTCTCAACAACTTTTTCGAGCGTGTCAGCTGCCTTTAAAAGGCGGGGTGATAATTGAGGATTTCGTGCCTTTCTGGTGCGCTTTTCGCGATTTCTTCGTCATTTCCAAACTACCCGGGGATCAAACAATCGAATCAGCAATTAATTTCAAAATCGACGATTATCGCAAACACTGCCTTTACACTAACAGCTCTGAACCTCCGATCAGGTACGAGCAGGAATGGTTAGCTTGCCGATGGGGGAATTTAGAATTTCTGGAGGACAACCAAAAATTTCGGAGGGTCGTAAACTCTTTGTAGTGAATTTTTTCGAGCGTCGCCAAAAATTCAAACAAAAAGGTTCTGGTAAGTTTTGAAAATTTATTGCATAAGGCTGCCTCCAAAAACTAAATCATGTAGGTGTATTTCAATTTTTTAAAAGCTGTATTGAGAAGATGTAGTTGCGAAATTCACCAGGCAAATTTTTTTTTCTCATTTGCTTATTAGAATAGATAAAAAAATCTCACATACTATTGGGAAATCGCAAAATTTTTCAAAAAAAGTCCTCATCAAGACTGAGGACGTAACTCAGTCGAGACCTTGCCAACGGGCTGCTGGACCCTTTCTCCGATTAATGCCATAAAATTGATGGCATTTGCAAGGTGTATTGTGTCTTTAACAAGGGTTTTCGGTAAAATTGGTTGTTGTGCTATCTCCATGGATTGGTAGATGTGGCCATCACAAAAACAAAAAATAAGTGAAAAGTTGTAGAGAAAGCGCTCAGGAACAAGTTATTACTTGGTGTCCTCCCGCCCGGAATTATCGAGATTTCTATAAATGCCTGTTTTGTCACCTTTTAATTTGCTTCTTGAGTAATTTCTGAGCATTTCTGGAGACTACTGACTACTTTAACTGCCGAATAAAAGGCGGATAAGCAAGAATTGATGGAAATCTTATTGAACAAGGGACCGGTTATTTTTACTTTTGTGATAACCACGTCTATATTATCATTAAGAGAGCTCAAAAGTCGTTTTTTTGCGAACCATGCCTTTAAAGGCGCAGTCCAAGCTCGTGGGTAAAATTTGATATTATGGTTCAGTGGTACCTGCTCGTTGGTGCCCCTGCTTCTACTGAACCCAGAAGACGTTTGAGTGTCCACAGGCAACGTTCGGACGATATAGCGTGCGCAGCTATATGCCGAAAGTATCCCGCACATTGCATAAAGGTGTCGCCGTCCGCCACACTAAGGCCTCTGGTCCATAACACCTTAGGATCCGTACCTGGGAGTCATGGAGTCTTTTTGGCCACAAGCCACAATTTCGCCACCCTGAACTGTCGATCGCCGTCGAGTGATATCCAAAAAACTGCGCTATCCAGACTTCTGAGCTATTTCCATGCACCGTTTGCTGCTTTGCAGGAAACCCGCCTCGGATAGACCCGTCATCAGCGTCGGAGAGTACACCATCTACTGCGGTAACGCTGACGATAGGAGAGTGGGAGGCTGTGCAATAGCTGTAAGGAAGGATTTCAATGGTATGGTCAAGGAGTTCGGCTCAACGTCGTGTCGGAATGCATTCGTACGACTGCGGGATCACAGAGGATTCAATCTGTGGATAGTGAGTGCTCATGCGCCCACTGAAACCGCCGAAGACAATTCGAAGGATGCGTTTTATGAGGAACTCAATACGTTGCTGGCCAGGATACCTTGTCAACATGCTGTTGTCGTGGGGATTGACGCAAATGCGAAGATGGGACTTGATCAGAACTGAATCGAAGTACTCGGTAAATGGTTCTACCCAGTGGAGCAAACATCGGACAATGGCTACCGCCTTGTCGACTTTGTGAACGCAGTGGTCTGATTATTGCATCGACATTCAAGAGGAATCATCGCCGCCATCAGCTTACGTGGCAGGGACCAACCCGGCTATCTCCAGAAGAGCAGCGGAAGCGGAAGATGACAACTTTGAAACTACAGCTTGACTATGTCCTGACGAGGAATATTCCAGTATCGGACATTCGAAGATCTAGAGCTGTGTGGGATGTCGCATTCGATTCGGATCACCGTCCTGTTCTGTTGAACTTCACTGCGAGGATTCATAAGAGGAAGCGAGGGGCTCAGCCTCTCCAGAGGATTGACATGACAAGTCTCAGAGATGAAGAGTGCAGAAGGAATTTCCGACAACGCGTTTCTATTCACATCGGAGTACGGACTAAGAAGAAACTTTGCGACGCGGATTCTTTTGTCAAGTGCATCCAGGACGCTTCGAAAGAGGCATTGTACAGCCTAACAAGAAGTTCGCCTACGTCTCAGAAGAAACAACATCTACCTACAACAGAGTATGTGCTCTCCGAACTGCAGGAAACTTCGTGGAGGAGAAGCGTCTGAGGAGGAAGTTGCGTCGGCAGCTTCAAAGTGACCGCGAACGAGAGTGGACGTGTAGAGCTAAGCAGTTCGAGAAGGCTTGGGAGGAGAAGAATCCGAAGAAAGGCTACACGTTGCTGCGACAGTATAGCGGGAAGATGAAGAGATGTTCTCCTGTCTTGAACACTACCAATGGAGTTGCAGTTGGTGATGCGACGCTGCCAATATGGAAGGATTACTTCAGTTCACTACTGAATCGTCCAGCGCCATCAGTACCTGAGCTCCCGCATGTTCAGAGAGCACATTACGATGTCAGTGAGGAACCGCCGACTGAGTCTGAAGTTTTGGATTGTGTCCGGAAAATGAAGAATGGAAAGGCAGGTGGAGATGACAACATCACTGCTGAAATGCTGAAAGCTCTTCCTCCGTCTGGGATTCGTGAAATGACCAACACCATCCGTGCCATATGGATGAGCGAAAGGATACCCGATTCGTGGAGACATGCGATCATCGTACCTCTTCACAAGAAGCTATCCGTCACGGATCCTAAGAACTACAGAGGAATCTCTCTACTTCGTGTCATGTACAAGGTTTCAGAACGAATCATTCTCGAGCGACTTATCAAACATCGTAAAGGAACGACCAGAGATGAGCAAGCCGGTTTTCGACCTGGAAGATCGACCATCGACCAAGTGTTCGTCGTGAGAAGAGTAGCTGAATCGTGGCAGCGGTATTCGAAGCCATTACAGCTTGCTTTTTGGACTTTGAAGCCGCGTTCGGCTCTCCTCATCGTGATCGATTGCTCAACGCTCTGCGAGCAGATGGAGTCCCGGAAAAGCATGTTCGGTTAATCGAGGACATGAACAAAGGAACAACAGCAGCAGTTCGTACACCTGTCGGATTTACGTCAGCTTTCGAGGTGAAAACAGGAGTAAGGCAAGGAGCCGTTGCAGGACCTTTTCTTTTCAACTTCGCCGTTGATGACATCATGCGTAGAGTTGCAGAACAGTTTCCTGCGGATGTGATCCTAACACCATCAGGACGCTCCCTTGTCGACCTGGAGTACGCCGACGACATTGTGTTATTCGCTGAAAACAACGCAAAACTGCAAAGGATTGTGAACCTCGTTTCGAAGTATGCCGCAGCCTATGGACTTCGTCTTCGTCCCGACAAATGCAAGCAGATGTGGGTCTCTCAGAGGCCTTCAACTGGAGTTTGTGTGGACGGACAACGTATCGAACTGGTGGACGATTTCGTTATTTGGGCTGTTTGCTGAAGAACGATGGTAGTTATGCAGCGGATATTCGACAACGATGTGCGAAAGCTACGTCTGCATTCAATTCTCTAACCAAGTGTTTGTGGTCTACCACCATCGCGAAGGAAGTCAAGTTGCGCGTCTACCTATCCGCTATTCGCCCTATCATGATGTACGGATCGGAGACGTGGGCAGCACCGAAAACGCAGATGGAAAGGTTGGAGTGCACGGAGAGGAAGCTTTTTAGGCGTTTGCTTGGATATTTCTGGCCGCGTGTATGCCATAACGAAGACCTTTACAAGGAAATCGACGCAGTACATCAACGCTTGACACGAGGGAGGTGCCAGCATCTCCTAACGCCATCTCAAGCAGCAATGGAAAGTCGACTTCGACTGCTCGGGCATATACTAAGAAGAACGCCGGATCGTCTCGTACAACACGCTTTAAAAATGCTTCCAAATCCTGTCTGGAAACGGCCACCTGGGCGTAGGCGAAAGTTCTGGACGGATGTGGTTAAAGAGGATTTAAAGTCACTCGGCATCGAAAGACAGTTCAGGCGCGATGTTTCGTTTCGCAGGAAATGGAATAGTGACAGCTGGATGGAATGTGTTCAAATTGTGGCTGAAGACCGTGAAAAATGGACACGGCTGACTACTAGGACGGCACACCTCGGTGAAGATGCGGAATGACCGCGTCAGGCGAAAGCCAACCGATTAAGTCAAGTAAGTCATTATGGTTCAGATGCTGTGTGTAGCAACCCTTCCAAACGCAGAATCAGAATTCTTGAGAAGAATCGACAAAACTCGAGCACCCATTCCCTCCGCCCACCGAATCAGCACCCATTCGCTCCGCCCACTTCGGAGTTTTCGGTTTCAACAGGGACGAGATGAGCCATGTGTTTTGATTCAAGTCTACTTTCTCCCCATTTGTTATCGCTCTATCTTTATACATAGTGTGGTCTGCTCCGGCACAGTGGCTGCGAATGAAGGGGGAAAACAGGCTGGTGACAACTCGTCCACGAATTCGTCATCGTCCAAATTCACAATTTTTGAGGGGATATAACTCCGCTCGTAGTGGGTGCTGAGCGATTTTGGAGGTACCAATGTGATCATCCCGAAATCCCCTGCAAGACAGTCGGAGAAACTCGAGAATGATTCTGAGGTTGGACTGTCTTTAAAGGCAGTGTTCACGCTAATCTTCGATTTTGAGATTAGTCGCTGAATCGGTAATTCGTCCTCTCGGTAAAACTGAAAAGCTGAAGAAATCGAGAAAAACGCACTAGAAGGGCACGAAAATTTTTACTCTCACCCCGCCTCCAAAGTCTGACAGGAACTGTTCCCTGTGGCAGTGAATTCTTTTGTGGACCCGTATTTTTCTTTTTTCTGTTCTCTGTTGTTCCGTTCTTTCCTTCTCTGTCAGAGACTAAGTATCCTCTCTAAAATGTCGTATATCTAACGACTCATGGCGCCACCGGCGCACACGATTCTGCTTCCTCCGTCTATCGCGCTCTCTCTCACAACCCCTAACCTCAGCTCCCCGCCAGCACGCGCAGAAACCATCTCAGGCAATTCACCGCTCTTTGAAGACCAATTTTAGATACAATCGATTGAAAGTCGGTCTCTAATGAGCGTTCTGGATCAGCTACAAAACTCGATTTGTTATATGGATACCGGACTAGCTTTTCTGCACTTCGCAGCAAAGCGAAAAGCCCTAATTAGAATCCCAAAAAACACTTGTGATTTTATAATTATCCTGGACTTTGACATTTTTCAAGGACACCTTCAATTTCAGCGATCTTAGGCTTAAAGCTGCGTCCATAAAACTTTGGAAACATTTTCAGTAGCGGACTCTCAATTAAATGTAATTTGGTAGCCCTAAACTGCGCCTTGTGTCTTCAAGGCGTTAAAACAAGCTCCACCCTCCTATTGTAGCGCTCTTCGGTTTTATTCCGTTAAATTTGTCTTCACTGCCGAAATACAATTATTTCATCATCTTTTTTCGCCATCAAAAAAGCATTTCCCTTAACACGGAAAGATCACCCAAAATCTGTTAGAATTTCAAAAATGTACAGAGGGCACGGAAATGGCTGCTGCCCCATCTAAGGATCAACTGCTCTAGATCACCACAGTTGAAGTTGAAGTCTTACCTCAACAGAATCCCGACTGACTTTGATGTGTTCGTGTTGTGTACGTAGAAAACACCGCAAGTAGAGAACGGGTAACAAGAATACTAGAAGCAGTAAGAATAAGGTAAAAGAATACGCTGAAATAACCATATGAAATGAATAAAAGGGAGGGTCAAGACACAAGTGTTGAGGGAAGGACAAGAAGGAATGAATCAATGAACTAAGGTTGTGTTGTGTGCATACGTGGAGGATGTAAACGTGTTCATTCGTGTTTCGTAATCAATAAGGTAGAGAACAGCTGTGGCCCGGATAGCAACAGAATACCAACAGGAGTTGCCATTTCAACACAAACACAGGTACAGTTCCTTTGGGAACTGCAGTTGGTCAGCTGTTGTCGATGGCGGAAGTGGGAGGAGCCAGTTCGGCTCGGGGCCTCGTATCGCCTGAGTGAGAATTTCGCGGTTTTATAGCCTATAATACTGTTTCGCACAGAATAATCTTCCATTTTCGATGAGCCACATTTTTCACCGGTGACAACCACCGTACACGTGTTTCTCCAACCTGACATCTAGTCCAGACCAAAGAATAATGTCACTGAAATAAGACGTTTCAGGGCGTTTCTCGCAGCTTCTTGCTTGAAAATTTTTGGGGCACTTGGTGGCCAACGCATTGTTTTGAGTAGAAAACTCGGGAACGAAAGTCATCGTGAACACTGACTTTGGGCTGAACCTCGGGTTGAAAAAAAACTGTCAAACACCTGCTTAGACGCCAGTGATTGCTTCTAGTTTCGGAGTTTGTATTCGTTCGGAATGCAAAGAGAACATTTGTCGGCATGCCTCTCCATATTTCATGGCCAACCCTGAAACAAATGAATTGTGGTTATTAGATGTTGCATGTATTATGGAACGCTAAAAAATCCATTTAAGAGCCATAGTATATACATTTATGTACTTTTATAGCGGTGAACAATACCACTGACTAGTAAAAAGAAGTTTCTGCACGACAACTGAGCTTCCGAATTTCCTGGAAAGTCGAGTTTCTAATTGATTTTTATAGTGCAGCTGTTTTTGCGCTATGTACTTCCCGTCATGATTCCAGATGATTTCCGATTCTATCAATTCAATTTGTCTGGTAATAAATATGGAAATGAAAAAAGTGTGTCACGAGTGGTTCGAGGAACTTGGCTGTTTCATTGAATCTGTTTTGCGATTTGATTTCGTGAACAGCGTTTGAACTTTGTGTTTTGGATATGTGCACCCAGATTTGGCAATGCTCCATGGACGATAGTTATCTTACACGCCCCCAAACTCAGACAAACTTCTGCTCGCAGTGGATCCAGAGGGCATTTAGAGCGACGCTGTCTCTTCTCTCCAAGCGAAAATTGGTTATCTTCTCGGAGGACAGCGGTTGCTGTCCGGACAACTTTTTAAAATTTTCTCGCGACCGCTAATTTTCCTCAATTCGCGCATATTCCCAAGCGGATGAAGCCTCCTAGAAGGATGCGGTGCTTGTCACAGCCTGTCGGCAAGGAGATTACTCCCGCCATACTCCGCAAAAAGGATACCAACCCCGGCATGGTCCGTAGGGGGGAAGCCTTCCTCACCGCGGGTCATGGAAGGATACTCTTATCCAGCCCACGGTGCGTCAACGAAGACACACCCTTCTCCATTTCTTTTATACCCTACCCAAGTGTTTATCATCGATCTTGTTTAAGAGAGCCAAAGGGGGGAGGAGGAACTCTATAACATAATTCGTCATGGGGTCCCAATTGCGATCAAAAACTGTTCTCTAGAAATTGACTCGATGTCACCTTCCAAGAGTGGCCTCAAAAGGCCCGAGTGTATGGCCCCTGTTGGACTTGGTCGAAAAACCGACCGAGTCCGACTGAGTCGGGGGCAGAAAAACCGACCCCGGTGCAGTGGACCTGCTCGTGTGCCTGCGCAAAACACCAGGGGCCGGATGCATCAACGCGCCGGGTTGGGGCAGGGGCAGGGCAGTCGGCATCTTTGACGATCGCAGTGCGAGGGCAGTAGATCATCTAATCATTGGTGCACCAGCAGTGTTTTTAGCTGCTCTAGCTGCCCAAGCCTCCTAGCTGGGCCAGCAAGAACACGGATTTATTGATTTGCGGAAATCTTCAGAAGCACAATTTGCACTGCCCCTGCCCCAACCCGGCCTGTTGATGTAATCAGCCCCAGTATCGACTGGGTGGATTGCGGTCGGCGGCAGACGGTCGCAGTTACAAAAAAGAAAATCTACAACCGGGCAAGATAAAAATCACAGTGACCCTGTGGATAAAGTACATCTGTGTGGGAGAGCGGTCGTCCTGATCACGACAGAGATAGATATGAAGCAGCAACCGCTTCAGAACCTTTCTAAATGAAGTGATAAGGGTGGGTACAGTGGTTTTTATCTTTCTCGGTTGTAGATTATCTTTTTTGTGTCGCAATTGGACTCAGTGGGTTGACTTTTATCCACCCGTCTGCCACTAGTTCGCTGCTTGTCAACCGGTTGGGACCCATTCATTGACCACCCCCTGACGGCGGCCTACGAGTCGAGGCGCCTCTCATACCGGATGATCACGTGACACCCGAGTTTTCGCTCAAAGAACAACCGTCTCTCACAAGTGAACTACTTTTACTCAGCCTGGCCATTCCTGATGAAATGTATTTTTCTAGAACGTGTCTGGACGTACAGTTTACCGCAATGTTGTTGAAAGGACATGGTGCGGTTGCGGTCACACACTAAAACTACGGTAGAAAACCTGGCTCTTTGCCAGATTTCACTATCGATCGACACCACAGCTGATTTTCTGGGTGGGATACGGTTTTTCTTTTTTATTCACGCTTGTTTCTGCTTCATTTTTGTTTCTGACTCCTATAAATGTATTACGAATAGGGGTTTTTCTTAGTGTGCGAGAGGAATTTGCCGTTTTTTCGCAATTCGAGAACAGAACTTCGAAAAAAAGACACTTCGAAGCACGGACAAACGACTAGTTACCCTCACGCACTAAGAATAGCCACTATTTGCAGTATTTAAACAGTCAGAAACAAAAATATTGCCGAAACAAACAAGAAACAAAAAAAGAAAAACCCTAACTCTTCCAGAAAATCAGCTGTGCTGTCAATCGATAGTGAAATCTGGCAATGGGCCAGGTTTTCCACCGTAGTTTCAGTGTGTGACCAACCGCTGTCTTTTAGCATTGCGGTAAACTATTGAATCCAAACCACTCTGAATGAAGTTAAAAAACCTTCTTCAAGGCCTGGCGGATAGGTTAGGGTACCCTATCATAAAATTTTTGGGGGGTTCCGTGAAAACATCCGCATTTTCTCTAAAACTTGTATGTAGGGGCACATTTTGGAGTTCTGCGCACTTAGCAGTACAAGATTGATCCACTGCCCGAGGCAAAGAGCGCTTACAACCGTGTCATAGCGCAAGCAAGCTGGCGGGTTCCGAAAAGTTCACGGAGGGCTTCTCCGGAAGCTACCAACATTTTTCGCCGTTTAAACACTATTTCAACTTTTTCTGACAAATGATCTTTTCTAGAATGGTTCGGTCGCTGCTTGGAAACGGCGCTATCTCTCATTAAACTCGCGATTTTGATTGGTTTGCTGTCACCCATGGAAATCACATTTCGAACTTTTTTGTTTAAAGGCAGTGTTCACGATGAAAAAAGTTTTCGAAATTCCACTAGGATTGGGTAGTGGAGGGACACTCTGTAAAGTTAACGTAGAAAGAACGCATCAAAACGAGCCAGGAAGAGCCCCAAAAGAGCCCGAAGTTGCAACTTCGAGCGCATTGAGAACCCCAAAAGCGCATCACACGCCCACCGACGTGAACAAATGAATGCTCGAGATCGTGAGATGAGCGATGATTTTCAATCGTTAGCCCCGTTCTTCCCTTCATTCTCAGCTTCCCTCTTTACTCAGGTCAGCTCGCATAGATCGGCTGCAAAAGGCGGAAGTTACAAGCCTTGGACAACTCGTCCACAATGTTTCCATAGCTCAATCGTTGAGGGACCATACCTGCGTTTACAGAAGGTCTTGTATGATTTCAGAGACACCATTGGAATCAGCATGGGGCCGTTTTCAAGATAAGCGGAGAAACAGAAAAATGATTTTCATTGTGAACACTGCCTTTAAATCTGAACTCTAGAAATCACTACATTGTTGGGTAGCCATTCTTACCTCGATTCTAAACAAGCTGATTTTGATGGAATGTATTTAAAAAGGACGCTGAAGAAGAGAAACGCGAACCCAAGCGCCTTCGAAGCAAGTCCCATGAGCGGTAGGATTTTGTGAAGTTTTACGAGTATATCATGAGCAGAGATGTGTAGCTTTTCTGTTTTTAATGAAAGGATTTCACCTACTTTCTATTTGCATGCTTGTTTGCTGATTAGTCTCAACTTGTATTGTGTTAGCATTTTCGTCATTACTATGGCTAAGAAGTTTCAAAAGCGAATAGCATACGCGCAGAAAACCGTATTCGATTTTTTGCTGTTTTGCACTGGTAGGCCTACGAGGTTGTGATATATAGCGAATTGGCCACACAAAACGTTCAAATTTCGTGGAAAAAATCGTTTAAAAATCTCGGAGCATTCAACTTCCTTTTTCAACGCCTATCCTGGTTTGTTGTGAGCAATGCACAAAACTAGGGAAATTGAACGTCTGAAATGGTTTAGCACCTTTAACTCCTTGGGTTAATTGATTCTTTTTGCTTTTCTATCCTCGAATACTCTCTAAAAATGAAAAGCTTTGATACATACTTCTTGCGAGCTCTCCATATAAAGAGCCATCATTTCTGAATTGTCTGAAATCGTCGTGGCGCTTCTGTTCCTCGTGCTAGATGATCGACATTGAAAACGGCTTTTCAGACCAAAAAGCAGTTTCCTTATATTTATTGTATTATGAATACGTGTAGCTGAGGTCTTAAGCTTTTCGAACTATCTCCATTTGATGTTTTGTAATATTTAACAATAATATTTTATGGCATGGTATATGATCACAAGGTAGCTGAGTTGAACACAAAACCTAGGTGTCGAGCAGGAGTCGAACCCGTGTCTCTTTCCGAGCGAGAGTGTTACCATTACACCACCGACACTCCGCTCTGTATCCCCTAGCTAGTTGACCCAAGAACTATGTACAGACTATAGAAGGGTGGTGGCCATCGTGTATTCCAACCCCTGAAGAGGCGGGACACACGCTCAGGCAAACTGGAGCGTCGACAACAGGTTGATAATTTGTCATCTCATGAACCGCTCCTTGTTGACAAGTCAAATCGCGCGTATTGTCAGCCTGAGACCTGCCCGTTGCCCAGCGACGTCCGCCTGTTGTCGAGCTGTTGACAATTCGATGTGTCGCGTTTAGCGGCCTATTTAGCAGTATTTCACATCCTTCAGGACTCCTTCTAGTCTAAAAACTATTTCACACCGAAACGCGTCGCGGCTGGTCGTCCAGCCTCCACGGGGTCTCCACCGGATAGGCAGGATCTCCAGATGCTCGGCGGGGCCAAAGTCCGGCTAACTTGGGTAATGAAACCGGCTGCGCTCTCATCATTCGCAGCATGCCTGAGAAATGCGTCGTATACTTTCCTTGTATCTAGAGCGCTAGCTGTGCAACAGCTCGGCATCGACCAGATCATAACTCGCGACCAGGGCCCCGCCAAATATTAGCGCGTTGGCCAGGGGTGACTCATGGTGGGCGGATCAACCTATTGTCGACGCCCCATTTTGCCTGAGCGGGAGAGACGCAGCTAGTAGGCTGTCGCTAGCCCCGTGTTGCGTCCAATCAGGAACCTCGCTCCTCCCCCGTTTCGCCCGCCTCTTCAGGGGTTGGAATAAATGATGGCCATCACCCGCTATAGAACGGTGAAATTCACGTGGTTCCTACGCTCGCTGGTGCGGAGCGGAGGTTAGAAACAGTGAGAGAGCGGAGGGCAGACAGAGGCTGCAGCATTCCGCGCGCCGCTCGCGCCTCGAATTATGATAATTACGACGTTTTGTAGAGGGTAGGAACAACGACAATCACCCGAAAATGAAATATTATCTGGTAAGCACAAATCGGCATTAAATCCAGCTAAGCGCGGGCTCGATACCTGCCAGTCACCTAAGATTTTGTGTTCAACTCAACTACCTTGTGATGGAATTTTGACCTTTTAGAATATTTAATGCCTTTTATGGTATTGTATATGATCACAATTTATCACAAAGTGTCGCTAGCATAATGGTAACCCTCTCGCCCAGAAAGCGATGCGATGCGGGCTCGATCCCTGCCAGTCACCTAAGATTTTGTGTTCAACTCAACTACCTTGTGATGGAATTTTGACGTTTTAGAATATTTAATGCCTTTTATGGTATGGTATATGATCACAAGTCATCACAAAGTGTCGGTAGCATAATGGTAACCCTCTCGCTCGGAAAGCGATACGATGCGGGCTCGATCTCTGCCTGTCACCTATGTTTTGTGTTCAACTCAGTTACCTAGTTTATGATATCTTATCTCCACTTGATCCAAACATTGGATTGAAAATCAAAAACCAAATGTGGTATTGTGCTCGAAAGCGACCTTCAAAATTGCTGGAGATCTTCACCGCAGTTTCTGTTTTCGTCTGGGGACCTTCACCAATTGCTATTGCAGATGTACTGCATCCCACCAGAAGTTGTATTCGATGGGGCCACCAGAACGATCGGGGCTGCAGTTCTGATAACTATTGCTACACTATCTATAGGCTTGCATATATTATTTATACTGGTGAGTTCTGAATTTTTTCACTGCCTCTAGCAGACGATTCGCTTCGAATTTATTGGTATTGAAACATTGACATTAACAACATTGAAACTAACTCCTCTCGCTTCAAGTTAATAAATGGAAAATTTTCAGGCGGTGCGAAAGTTCGCCGGATGGGAGTCGGATTTCGCGTTCACGCTCCTTATCGCGATGTCATGCTTTTCGCTGATTCGCTTCATTAACGACATCATCTGCACCAGCATTGCCCTCACCTACATTGATTTTTGCAGTTATCATCACCTATTCACGGTATTTGACAACTTCTCATTGATCCAATGGACTGTGTATGATCACATTCAGTATAACATTTCGCGCGCCACAGCCGGCTTTCCGCGGTTAAAGGCCGTAGTTACACACCGGCAGAATGAAAACGTACCGCGATGACATTGCCGCACTTATCCGTGCGTATTCATGCAGACCAGAAAAGTGGAGCGCTTGCAAATTCTCATTCCATTGACGATTTCTTCTTCCGCTGTAGAGTTATTGAAAATTTTTCTAACTTTATTATAACTATTCTCATTTTGAAGCTGCTTATGCGATTTTTATCCTGTTTTGGGAAATTTAACCCTGTAAACAAGAGAGCTCATGCACCAATTAAGAGTTACTAACCAAATTGAACGGTCAGGACAAACAATAGACCGAATAATTATTCAATTTATTATTGATGCAATTTTAACTAACATGAAAAAAAACAGAAATTTTCAAAAGACTACAATTAATCTTACTATGAGCCACTGGATACTGGCACACAGGAACAAGGAGGACGATGAGAGGGTAGAGGGGATGGCGGGAGTCCAGTTGTCCAGTCGAGTCCATGGGTGGAAGATGGCAGCCTATCACCAAGCGCCGCCCCACGAGAATCGATTTGCCCTACCGTTCTTCCCACGCCGTGATCTCTCTTACAGGGCGCGTCGTTTTGGTCCCCAAGTGGGCTCTCCCGACAACCCCGATAATAATCGGCTTGTGGATAGCAAATTTTCGAACGGTAAGCTCCCACAACGACACAGTATGCGGCGCGTCGGCGTGCATAACTGCAAGGTGTGGCTTCCATCAGCGTTTTTCGTACAATTTTTTCTTTTTGTATGCCTCTACAGGCTATAAAACGGCGAAATTCACATGGTTCCTACGCGTGCTGGTGCGGAGCGAAGGCTAGAGACAGGGAGAGAGCGGAGGGCAGACGGAGGCTGAGGAGTCGCGCGCGCCGCTCGCGCCTCGAAACATGTGAATTACCACGTTTTATAGAGGGTACATTACATATGCAGTGCGTTTCATAATTATAGCGCCAGCCTCCAAAACACCAAAATCAAGGCCCACACAAACCTTCATTGGATGGAATGGTTACAAAATTTGACAGAAAGATATCAAGAAGCAAAAATTATCTGGTGCTTAACCTTCGCAATGGTCGTTTTATACTTATAGCGACACTTTGATTATTCAACTTCTCAATAAAGAATAAAAACTTTCCAAAACACTTTTAAAGTCTATCACTCCTCGATGCCTAGAAATTATCTGGAAAAATCGTTTTGGCATGTAGTCGAGCAGTCGTTCAAGCGCTTCTGTGTCCAAGTCGCTCCAGGCATAGATTACGGCTCTCTTGAGTTCCTCAACTGACTCGTACGTCTTGCCTCCACCGTATATTCGGCGAACCAAGATTCCGCAATTACTCTCGATTGGGTTTCCTTCAGGGGAACAGGCTAACCAGTCCTTTTTTCTGTTTTCCCGCTTATCTTGAAAACGGTCCCATGCTGATATCAATCATATCCCTGGAATCGTACAAGACCTTCTGGGAACGGAGTTATGACCCCTCAAAATTCAGCTAGAGAAGCATTGTGGACGAGTTGTCCGAGGCTTAAAACTCCCGTTTTTTGCAGCCGATGTGTGCGAGCTGACCTGAGTGAAGAGAGAAGTTGAGAATGAAGGAAGAACGGGGCTTCTGATCGGAAACCATCGCTCATTTAATCACGAATTAAGGGAAACTGTTATATGACGTGGGCAGAGTGGCTCAATGGGTTGGCTGGCCCACGAGATTTTCAAACACTTACCGGCCCCTTTTCGTCGCACTTCCGTTCTTTATATTCTTAGAGGGACCCTAAGCTTGCGTTTTAGCAGAAAAAACGTGCAAATTTTTCTTCGTGAACACTGCCTTTAACGGTAACATCATGGTACTTCAACCACGTCTTAGTGGAGCAACTTGCATGAAATGGCGCGTTGTCTTTCTGGAAAACGAGACAGTCATGCTGAAGTCGGGCAAGCACAGCCAGAAGGCAAGTTCGCAACACCTCTTGGTGGTCACTGGAATTCAAATTCATTTCGCTTTAGATCATCTTCACTAGTGGAAGTGAAGATGATCTGAAGCGTACCGCCTTCATAGAAGCCACCCCATACCATAAGACTGCCACAACCAAAGTTCCGTTTGGCGAAGTACTTCGGCTCCTTGCGGAGATCCCGCCAATAGTGTGTGTAACCATAGGGTCTACCCAGGTTTAACTTTTGCTCGTCCGGAGAAGTCACCTAAACACAATGTCTACTTCGTAGAAACCCCAGTTGAAATCCCTTTTACCTTAGACCAGTCAGTCGCCATGTTCTTTTCGGCGAATTGAAGTCGTAGTGCCTCGAGCAACTCGGAAAGGCGAGGTGCTGAACAGATCCGAGAGTGCTTGATGTTCGGGTTGCGTTTTATCACCCTCCACACTGTGGTCTCGGGGGTTTGCCCGAAGAGGCACTTTGATATGGGAGGGGCCTGAGAGTGCAAGGCGCGCGCACCTTCTCGCGGACGAGTTTCTTTTATATCACGATGCGTTTTTCTTGGATATTCCTGAAATTATCCTCAAGCGAATTCGTTTCTACTGTTCACCCAGATAATTACTATTTCTCTTATTCCTTTCTCTCATCCACGAGAAGGTGCTAGCGCCATGCGCTTGATAGCACCGCCCACATCGGAGTGCCTCTTTTCCCTCCCCCTTGGTCTTGTACACTGGCGCTGAAAGTCCAGCTCGGACTTTATTTACCGTTATGGCCCAGTTCGATACAAGCCGTTCTATTCTGCGTTCGTCCTGGCCAGAGAGCTTTCTGGGTCTCCAGTGCCCTTCTTAGAACCATACAATTCAGGACCATGCAAAAATCGGTAAACTGTGGCCCAGTGACGACCGAGCACCTCTCAAGTCCTTCTAGTACTCAGGCCGGCCTTGTGCAGCACAAGAATCTAGCTCTTCTTACCCTCAGAGGGTACTCTATCGTGCGCCATGATCGGAATATGTTAAGAATAAGTGCTTCTACTTACACCATACTTAAAGGCAGCAGACACGCTCGCATAAGTTGTCGAGATAACTACATTAGTGGGGTCGTGCAGGCCCTCGAAGAGTTCTAACGAAGTTGCAAGCGTCAAAAACCAGTTAAAATGACCGTATTTGAGCCCTTTGAGTGACCAAAGCATCCTTTCTCCGCCCACCGATACGGGCTCCACCCCTCAATACAAATATTCAATGCTCGATTACGGTCACTTGGCTCATTTTTTTACGCTTGCAACGGCGCAAGCGTTCCAGAAAGGACCGTACGAGAACATTAGCGTTATCCGAACAGATTTGTAGCTAGCTCCGCTATTTCAGCGAATGCGGTACAACTCGTCCACATTTGGACCAATATTGAACGAAGCGTTATATCCTCATTTCATTCGAATTTTTTTGGGTTTTTTTCGTTATTTCTGAATACTAACAGCTTCAGACCCTTGATTCATTCCATAAAATTGATATCATTTTTGAGCGTGTATGCTGCCTTTAAAGGCAGTGTTCACGATGAAAATCGCTTTTCTGTTTTTCCGCCTATCTTGAAAACGGTCCCATGCTGATTCCAATGATGTTTTTGGAATCGTACAAGACCTTCTGGGAACGGAGTTATGGTCCCTCAAAGATTGAGCTAAGGAAACATGGTGGACGAGTTGTCCGAGGCTTGTAACTTCCGTCTTTTGCAGCCGATCTATGCGAGCTGACCTGAGTAAAGAGAGAAGCTGAGAGCGAAGGGAAGAACGGGGCTAATGATTGAAAATCATCGCTCCTCTCACGATCTCGAGCATTCATTTGTTCACGTCGGTGGGCGTGTGATGCGCTTTTGGGGTTTTCAATGCGCTCGAAATCGCAACTTCGGGCTCTTTCGGGGCTCTTCCTGGCTCGTTTTCATGCGTTCTTTCGACGTTAACGTTACAGAGTGTCCCTTCACTACCCAGTCCTAGTGGAATTTCGAAAACTTTTTTCATCGTGAACACTGCCTTTAAAGGCAGTGGTCGCGATCAAATATGCTTGTCGTATTTTTTCCTCTGAAACATTTCCTGGGTCTCAAGTAGTAGGAACTATAAGAAAAAATCCCGAAAAAACCACTGTTTTGGGCAAAATTTAAAGCGTGAACTTTCTTGTCTTTTGATGGTGGTCGAGCCCACTCCACATCAACGGCATCGATGACCTCTTATATCAAGAACATCAGCTGGCTTGAAATTGAATTTCAATCAATAAAACTTCGGATTTATGCTCACATCCAGTCAAAAACATTGACTGGAGTGCATTCTTTCCTTGCTCAACTGTTTTAATGGGTAAATTTGCATTCATTTCTTCCTCTGAATGTCGAAGATTTTTGACAGCTCGGCATGAGGCATGATCGTTTTGGTCGTCGCTGTGCACGTGTGCACGGAATGGCTTCTTTGGGCTCTATCTAGAAGCTCTGAGTGTAGCCCGTTTTCCACCGCGCTACTCTCATAGTTTTTCAGCTGTTTTTTGATTTAAGCTGATTTTTGTAGTTTTTTCGATAACGTTTTTCATCGTGACCACTGCCTTTATACCTGGAACTATTCTCAGAAATCTACGAGAGGAGCATCCCCAGTATAAAATGTCGCCATGATTATGAAACGACCATTTTGAAGGTGAAGTACCATATAATTCTTGTTTCTTTAAATTTTTCCGTCAAATTTTGCGAACAAAGGTTTTCAGGTGTGCTGAGATCAACAGTAACCACGCCGTCCTATGAAAGTTTGTGTGGGCCTTGATACCGGTGTTTTGGAGGGTGTCGCTATAATTATTAAACGCACTGTATGAATACCAAATTATGACAGTTGTCTGGTCATTTCCGCTCTTCCCACCGGTGTATAACTTGAGCAGAAGCTCGAGGCCTTCCTTTTTCCATTTAACTGAAAATGTCGTCTTTCAAGTTGACTTTTTCCCATGTCTTTTGTTTCAGACTGTTCTTCTTCACTGAAATGACGAAAATGTGAAACTCGGGATGCTGATCGAATTCTCAGCGCGGGTTGGGCAAAGGAGCAGTCCGGCTGGCACATGTGACGCGCGCGGCGGAAAACCGCTGCGCGCACGTCGTCGTTGGAACGCGTTTACCGAGCGCCAACTAATTTTTTCAGGGGACCTACGGTTAACGCGCTCAAACGACGACGTGAACGCAGCGGTTTCCCGTCGCGCGTGTCACATGTACCAGCCGAACTGCTCCTTTGCCTTACCCGCGCTGTGGGTTCGATCAACATCCCGAGGTACTCGGTTTGAATTTCTCCATTAAGGGCATCGGACGTGCTGAAAACGTCTCATCGTTTTATGGGTTTGAATGATTGGCTGGACCCATTTAAGCATGTATGGAGAGTTTGTTGGGTCAAAAACGCTTTATTGTGAAGATATATGATTCCGAAGGCCCAAAATTCCGTCAAAAGAGGCCGGCACTCAATCAGTCATCTGACACAATTTGCTGTCAGCCATTGTATAAATAAATGATCAACAATTGTTCCAGTAAAACTAAGGGGGAGTTGATCAAATATACTTTACAATTACGTGAAGGATGACTTTTACACATACATCGGTTCACCTGTCCTTCCCCTCGAATCTCCTGGAAGAAGGATGAATTTCATTTGATCATGAGGTCATAGGTCATCACAGCAATTCCTAGCGATCGATCCTTCCTTTCTCAAAAGTCGTTCGAGAGAATTGAAAAAAAAAGTTTTCAGTGGTTCTTTCGCAGTTTTTACGAGGTAGCTTTTATATAGGGATGTAGAGCTTCCATTATATATGGAAAACATTCGAGGCAAGGTTTGCGATAAAAACTATTTTTGAGGTCTCTCCATGAAAATGTAGATGTGATGATTGCAAAAGTGAAAAGAAAAGAAAATTTGCAGGAAAAGCGGTTAGAAGCAAGCCAGGGCGGCTAATCGCACCTGTCCCCCCCCCCCACCCTCAACGGGATTTTCATGATTTCTTGTTCATCCGGCATTTATTTTGCTCTTAAATTAGTCAGTAGTCTCTTAAAGCACCCAAAAATTACTATAGCAGCAAAACACAGGACGGCAAATTAGGGATTAACAGAAACCTCGATAATTGGGAGCGGGCGGACACCGAGCAATAACATGTTCCTGAGCGTTTTTTCTCCAACGTTCCAATTATTTTCACTTTTGTGAAAGGCCAGATCTATCTTCTCATGAGGAAAGCACAAAAAAAAACTTTTTCGTCACGAACCCTGCATTTAAACGCTTTTAATTCCTAGGCAGCTGCTCTCATTTAGTGCGAAAGCGGCCGATCTGGGCTCTTTAGAAGTAGGGGGCGCTCAAGATGGTCTAAGTCTGAGGTTGACTGCATATTCATGGCCAAAGTTCCTGAGCTCGAGCGAAACCTTGTCCGCACTTGCACGCCTGCAGCACGCGCACGCGCAATAAGCCCCTCACCAATATTAAAAAACTCAATTCTTCACTTACAGATTTTAATTCACGCGTATTTATTTTTTCATGTCTCCTTCCATTCGAAAAAAAGCTTTTTAGTTTCTTGGCGCTGTTGATTTGTCATCATATTTAACTGTCATTTTACTCGGTATGATAATGACATTTCATCGAGTTATCTACACAGTATTCCCTACGACAGCCACAAGACGTTTACCTCCAATAGTGACGAAAGTGAGTGCATCTGAGACGATTCTCCTTCAAATGGTTACTCGCTGTAGCGTATTTGATTTTCAGGCTGTCCTAGTTATGACTTTCATGATTTTCGCCATTGTGCTCTTTTTCACTCAGCCAAACGACGTCCACTATCATTACGTGCCTGATCGTCTGTCCTGCGATGATCTTGCCGAAACCACCTCATACTTGTTGCATATGTACGTTCAGGAGAAGAGGAAGATTCCACGAATGAGGCGTTGATGCATTAAACCTATTTTACATTCTTACAGAACGAAAGCTTTGACTAATTATTCTATTGGTGTCGTTCATCTCGTCGCGTACTCTGTAATTTTCATTTTTCTATACTACAAAAAGTCACTTTCGTTTACTAGAAACCATGAGTTGCGTATGACCGTGCAGGTGAGTCGATCATAGACTTTCCTCAATTCTTGCACTCCAGGGTATCAAAAACTTGCATTTTAAGGTATCAAATCAAATAGAGACCATTCCCTCAAAACATCGCCATGAAAATACCAAACTCTTAGCACAATCTCGCCATGAGAAGGACTAGATCAACCGTAATACGCCACTGAAATGTCGCAAGTTCTTGGCACAGGTTTTTCGAAATAGGATTGAGTTTTTGCAACTAATGAGCATCTCGCTTCGGTAGGAATGAAGAGGGGAAATATTCATTCATTAGTTGAACATTGCCAATGCCTTTGCGATGCATGTCTTGAAATCGTTCTGAAGGTTATAATTCTGAAGAGTAATTTTCGAAAGAAATACTATTTTGCATAAAATTTAGTCTTTGGAAATATGTATTTGCCAAGAACTCACAGTCTTTCAATGACGTACATATCATGGTTTTGAGGGCCTTCTGATGGCGAACAGGTACCACGGGACTGGTTTATTAATATGCCTATTTTGAGGAAATAACCTTGATTCAGGGTTTAACCGCATCGTCAGAATTAGATTATGTTTTAGGGTAATACACATTCAAAAAACAAGTTTAAGCGTACGTTATAGAAATTCTTATGATGCCACATGTTATATGATGTTTTGAAAATTTATCAAGTTTCGAAAAGACTAGGCTGAGTTACGTCGAAAAACAATATTTGAAAAAACACAAATTATCATCTATACCTTCGACCGCGACTGTACATTTGCCTTAAAGGCACAGTCCAACCTCAGAGGTAATTTTTGATATTATGATCCGGTCGCCGCCTTTAGCAACCCTGCCAAGCGCGAAATCTCGATTCGCTCAAATAAGCGAGAAAAAACCAGGAAAAATTCGGCCACGCCCCCTTGAAAGAAAAAATGGGTAACGCCCACTGGCATGTTTCCGACCTCAATAGAGGAGAGACGAGCGAATGATTTCATTGAAAACGTATGTTCTTCGATTTGTTTTTGGCCTGGCTTTATATTGTGGCCTGCTTCAGAACGATAGCTACGAATAACGAGAAAATACAGGCTCGAGACAACTCGTCCGTGAACTTCTACCCGCTCAAAATCGAGATTTTTGAGGAGCCGTAACTCCGTTCGTAGTGAGTTTTGAGCGATTCTGGAGACACCATTGTGATCAGCGTTACATTTTCTCCAAGACAAACAGAAAAAAGAAAAATTGATTCCGAGGTTGGACTGTGTCTTTAAGCCTCTTTCATAATTTGCTGGCCGACGCCGGACGACTCGTTATCAAATTTTATAAGCTAAGATAGGTAAGATGGCTAGGGTAGGGTAGATAGGTATTACACATTCGATAACGAGTCGTCCGACGTCGGTCGGGCAAGTGTGAAAGAGGCTTTAGCTCTCTGACAACTCCATAACTTGAATATCACGTTCTCGGAACACCAGGATTAAATAATTTTTTCGAATAAGTTCGATTTTCCAGCCGTCGTCAGGCAGATATTAGGCCGCTGCACCTTGACAAATCAATAGGTTGAGAGAGGACAAAAGTCAAATAAGAACAATTTATTCACCACATATAACAAAACGCAACCTACATAAACAAGCGATTGAGAGAAAAACTGCTGAGAAAAAAATCGGCCTTTTATAGGCTTCCTATTAAAGGGCGGTACCGTGTTAAGAGATCAATAGGGAGTGGCAATCACGAAATTGAAAAGGAACACAATTGAATCCTCGTTCATTCGCCAACTCATACAATACCCGCGCTAGGTTCTGTAAAAACGGGGAGCATCTGGCAAACTTGGCAAAAAAGCGTCCGATGCATGCAACTTTTTTGGATGAAGACTTTTTTGAATTCTGAAAACGCTAACATATTCACAGATTAGATTCCTACCTGACTATGTCACTTGTGTGCCGAAGTTCCCTAAGAGCGCTTTGTTTTCGAAGGAAATAGTTTCTGCAACGGTTTTTCAGAAACGTCGCGCGCGGCGAATGCGGCAAGACTTTGAGCAGTATTTGTACAAGTAATCGAAGAGCAATCGGTATGTTTTCTTCAAGAATTAGGTGCAGGTGGGAGAATCTCAAGGTTTGTTTAGGTTGAATTTTCGATATCCTTCATTTATGAGTCCGGGTATTTCGCAACAAAACTCCGACTTTTCGGGTAGTTCTTAATCCTGTATAAAGAAGGATTTCGAAAAATCAGCCTGAACAAACCTTGAGATTCTCTCACCTGCACCTAATTCTTGAAGAAAACATACCGATTGCTCTTCGATTACTTGTAAAAACACTGCTCAAAGTTTCGCCGCTTTCGCCGCGCGCGACGTTTTTGAAAAACGATTGCAAAAATTATTTCCTTGAAAAACAAAGCGATTTTAGGGAACTAAGGCACACAAATCACATAATTAAGTAACATTTAGGTTTGTGAATATGATAGCGTTCTGAGAATTCAAAAAAGTCTTCATTCAACAAATTTATGTATATGCATCAGACGCTTTTTTGCCAAGTTTGCCAGATGCTTCCCGTTTTTAAAAAACCTAGCTCGGGTATTGTATCTCTGTGATGATGGCGTTCAAGAGAGTACATGAAGTACCAGGGGCCGAGTTTAATTGAAGGCACTTTATGAAAAATCAAAATTTGTCCTACATATTCTGGTTACTTTCAAGGCGTTACTCTTCGTTGCGATTGAATTGGCGTTCTTCGTCTATTGGGAGTTTATTGAACAGCGATATCCGACTCCATCTTCGCTGATGACTTCATCCATTATTTCGTCGATCTTCTACGACTCAATAATATTTCCTTATTTGGTCATCAATAGGTGGGTCCGAAGTTGTTATTAACAACTACTGTCACTCACACCAGACTGACGGAGGGAGCATAGCCTCGAGTGGGTTGACCGCGCTCCCAAATGTTCACAGCGCTGAGAAACTGCAATACCCAATTTCTTAACTTCAACAATTTTTGCAGTTTTTCAGCAGTGCCCTTGCAATTGCATAATATGTGTGTTTATGCTCCTCTGCCAGAAACGCGGAAATTACTTTTCTCGTAACCACCCACCTAACAGTGATAGTGTATTAGGAAGGCCACAGCTCTGCACTGTTATCATCAAAGGTCGACTGACTTTCACATGTTTCAGGCCAATCCAGAAGCGTATCTGGAGTACTATCAGGTGCGGAACCACTACGAAACAATTCCGACAGAATGCTGTCACATTTACGTGATGGGTGGAATTTTTGAGGCTGTATGTAGATATATTCATACTTGCTTCGAATGACGATTTGCTGGTGTTGATCTCAATCTGCTGTCGCTCCCTGCCATGAAGCGGCTAAGCTTTTGTTAGATTTGCGATCTAGGTGAAGCTATTTGCAATCTCTTGAATGAAGCACTTACATCATAAACACTTGTATGTATATAAAAATTGCACATGTTTTTCTCTATATGTACAGAGCGCGCTAAAATTACGGTCATTGGGATACTGATATAATGAAATTTCCCACAATTTTTTGAAGACGGAGCAATCTCGATATTTGAAATTCTCCCATCGCCCCTTTAGAAAAGCGATTTTCCGTGGGATTTCTTTCCTAGAGCCGACAAAACACTAATCCATCGTTCCTGTGTTCGGATAGCTGAATGGAGTGAAGATGAAAAATCGGGTAACTTCTGTTGACACCGATTCTGATTAATTCGCTGCTTTCAAGCAGAAGCAGTGTGCTGCTGAAGCGAAAACCCACAAATTACCAGAGATTTCGCCAAGACCGTTCTTGACATAGACGAATCGTTCTGTCGTTATGGGATTCATCATCGTGTAAGGAAATCAGACATTTATCTGCAATCCAAAGCAATGCGTCTTTCCTTAAATTTAGTCTAGCGGATAGACGAGACGTTGTTTTTTGCGGCGGGCCGTGCGGCGCTCGCGACACCTCACCTCAAGGGAGTTTCAATCGCGAGCGACGGTCCACCACCGCAGCCCGACCATTTACTAGACTTGAAGGCATTGTTCACGATAATCATTATAGGTCGATTTTCGCAGTTGAATGATAGTTTAGGAGGATCCTGGGCTCTCAGTATCTAAAGAGCGAGAGAGACTGAGCCCAGACTGGCTAAAGAGCATTCGCAAACAAGCGCAATTGAGTCTTCAGAACGCCCCCTGCCTCCGCTCGTCGACGTGAACAAGTGAAAACCTTTGGTAGTGATAACAAAAGATCATGAACTGCTCAGAGAGGTGTACATATCGCTCGACTGCATTAGTAGGTACCAGCGGCGTCGGCCGGCTGAAGCCGGCCTCTGCCGCTGGAGTCCGGCTGCGCCGGCCCATTTGCCGGCTTCGCCGTCATCTTGCGTATAAGGCAAATAAATCGGCGCTTTCTTACTGCACCGGCCCATAAGCTGGCTTAGGCGGCTACACTTGAATCATTCGTAAATCACAAAGCATTCCAGACATTGCAACACCCGTTTAACTCCTTATCTGTACCGTGACACACCGGTCGTTCTTCCGTTCTATAAGGTCCTGAAGTGGCTTTCGATTTGTTTTAAGTTCTGTCATGATAAGGACAACCGCTGTTTGGAATTTACCAAACATTTTCATGATCAACCGACACCCTTCTATTTTCATTGCCGAATGAAGTAGGATGATGTTTGTGTTTCATAGATGCAGATTCTGATTAACTCTTATTTCCATCGTATATGAACCCGATTTAGAAAAGTTAGTGCATATAAACAGCTCAGCAGTTGAAATGAGTGGTGAAGGGTAGGGGACCTGAAGAAAGGGGTGGTGTATGCTCTCTTTCTGACGCACATAGTGATTCTGAAGTTCTGCGCTCTCTTGAGACCCACACATTTTATGCGGCGCCCGGCGCACTATCACTTCGGTCCCTCACACTTTCGACGGCGTCCTGCGCACTGTCACTCGGGTCCCGCACACTTTCAACGGCGCCCGGCACACTCTAACTTAAGTCCCGCACGATTTCTGCGGCATCCGGCGCACTCTCACTGGGGTCCCGCACACTTTCTACGGCGTCCGGCGCACACCCACTTATGTCCCGCACACTTTCTACAGGGTCCGGCGCTCTCCCGCTTGGATCCCGCACACTTTCTACGGCGTCTGGAGCACTCCCACCTGGGTCCCGCACGTTTTCTACGGCGTCCTGCGCACTTCCGCTTGGGTCCCGCACTTTTCTACGACGTCCTGCGCACTTCCACTTGGGTCTCGCACACTGTATATGGCGTCCGGCGCTCTCCCACTTGGGTCCCGCACACTTTCTACGGTATCCTGCGCACTCCCACTTGGGCTCCGCACACTTTCTATGACATCCGGCGCTCTCCCAAATAGATTTCGCACACGTCCTACTGCGTTCGTCGCACTCCAACTTAGGTCCCACACACTTTCTACGGCGTCTGCCGCCCTACCATTTGGGCCCCGTACCCTTCCTATGATGTACTGCGCATCACTTCTAAGGTCCTGCGCACTTACCCTGACGTCCTGCCCACTTTCGAAGCCCATCCCCGCAGGGTTGCCCGCCTTGAAAGTCAAACCGAATAAACGGTCAAACAAACACACAGAGAAACGCACACATAAACTCTGGTACCGCCGTAGTGACCTGTTGATTTCGATCAATACCAGCAGCGGAGCGGTGGGCCTCGGTGAAATATAACTAGTGATAAGGAGGTTCCGACGAAAAAGCCACCGCTCCGCGCTGTGATAACCGAAATCAACAGGTCACTACGGCGGTACCAGAGTTTACATACCTATGATCTAGTTCCGCAATCGCGTTCAGTCCGCAAAGTCTCATTATCACAATTGTAGAAGCGGAGCGGTTGTTTTGAGAATGATTCTAGTTCAATTTTTTTCAATATCCAAGGCAGCAGACACACTCGAAAAAGTTGTTGAGATGAATACGCTATGGCCCCCAGTAGAACGCTCACGCCGGTGCAAGCGTCAAAAACGAGTCGAAACTGCTAAATTTGAGAAACGTCAAGTAGAAAGGTTGACAACCCCGTCCATGAGCTTCGACAACTCCACCCCCAATACAAACTCGTTCAGATTGATGGTTCGAAAAAAATGGCCAGTGGCTGGTTTTTTTTTGTTCGAAGGGAGGGGAGAGTTCTAGTACAGGCTTTAAGAGTCTACCGGCTTCGCTATCTCAACCGTTTTGTCGTTAATATTCGATTTTCTCAACCGAGCGGGCATATTCTAGTTAGAGTGTTGCATCGAATAATTACGATTTTCCGATTAATTCTAATATTTCTTCAGAGCCAAAATGGTTTTAACTCTCCTTGGAATCAAACATTACGTGACGGGCAAGTTTCCCAGAATTGGTGTAGAAGTAAATTTATGGGTCTCCGGAGCATTGACAACTCGGCATGCGGGGTGTTCGAGTCAGTATGATGAGCGCAGAGGACGAAAAGAAAGGCGCTGCCAGCTGGCCTGGCACTCTCTCGGCCGGCCAAAGTGCAAACTGGCTATCTCTGCGTATCCGCGGAGAGAGTCGTTTACAGCTTTTTTACTGTGCAGTACAGGGATGGGAGCTATTCAAGTTTTGAAGGGGAGAAGCACTCAGAATTTCAGAAAGAAGTGGAAGATACAGCTCTCAGCAATCAAAGGATTTCGATGGAGTCTCTAGGGAAGCAGTGTCTGTAAGATATGTGATTTGGAAGAAACTTTCTATTTCTTGATTAAATCTTGAGTGCTCCCGCCAACAAAGTTTGCACACAGGGCTGGATCTCTGGAACATTCGATTCTTAAATCAATCCGCTGAAAGACATTGTACACTGTGCTTTTTTGATGGGGTGGGATAGGGGAACTGGTTAACAAGTTGGTTACTTACTAATTATCGAATGAATCTCTGAAATACCCTTTCTTTCCTCGCTACTCGCAGTCGTCGGGCGGTTGTTTTTAGAAGAATCTATTTATGAAAATGTAGAAATGATTCTCAAAATCACCCTACTATTATAGTGTTAAAGGAAACTGCAAATAACAGCGAAATGGAGGTTAGATTTCTAAATCAAATCGCTAAAACACATTGCCAGCCGTGCTTTTTTGATGGGGTGGTATAGGGGAACTGGTTAAGAAGTTGGTCACTTACTGTTTATAAAGTAAACGATACCGATCGGCTAACCGTGGAGATTTCTCGTGGGTATTACTACGTGTTACCAAGAAAAGTGTACAATTCTGGCAAAATGAGTTTTTCCAAGCACAAGCGCTTTGGCTTTAGCAGAAACGCTCCAATCAAAAGAAACATTAGGAAAGTGGACTGGGCGAGTCTACAGAGAATTAACATTATTTTTGGAGAACCGATTTCTGTGGTTAAAATTTTTTAATTCCATGAATTAAACCGCTGTGGTATTTCGCATCAAAGAGCTCTAGGGTTTTCGAAGAAGGACTTTTACTTGGTTGAAAATGTTCATGTGTTAGTAATTGAATTTACTACTGCCCTTTCACTAGTTTACCTTTCTGAACAGGAAAATGAAATCGTTTGAGTGAATTGGCTAACATCATATTTTCTTTTCAATAATAAGTATTGAGTGCACGAATTTTCTAATGGAACCGAAGAAAAAGAAGTCATTCTCAAAACCAGAGAGTACTTCTGTGAAGCATAGCAAAACGGGCTGTTTTCACGAGTTGAAAGTTTAAGCCACGGGAATCGGTTCTTGAGAAATATTTATACTTGTTTTGTATACTCGTCCACTCCGCTTCTCTATTACTCCTTTTTTCTCTTGGAACGTTTCGTTCAGCACCAGACCATATGTGCTTGGTAGATCCCCTTTTTGATAGATTTTCTTGGCTTTTTATTTTTTATCACATGTGTAATCAGCAGCGTTAGCAAAGAATTCAGTTGTTCACTAAGGTTGTTGAAGAATTCGCATGGTGCTATGAGAGAACGAGCGTCAGATGTGTTCCCGAACAGTCAGAAATAAAAATAATGTGGGAATTCTAAGACATTGTTCTACAGGGAATACATTTACAGGTGTAATTGTGATTACAGCTCCAGAATCCACATATACGGAGCAGTCGTGGCTAGTGTTTGCCAAAATATGCATCGAAATCTCAATCATCCGAGAGATGCCAGTCGATGGCACAATAATAGCCCGTTTTTCTTTGTGTCTCTAGCGCAAGAGGTGGAGTGGAGAGCGCAGCAAGCGCGAGATTAAGTGGGCGCGGCATGCCTGGTTGTCAATGGTACCGCAACCAAATTTATGTCCGATCAATTGCCCAGTTACCACTTATTCAAATATTCGAATAAAAACTCAATTAATTAAAATTGGCGTCTTAATGAAAAAACGGAATTCTACTTTTTATCAAATATGAGAGCTCTCCATGTTCTGAGATGTATGAAATTAAAGGCAGTGGTCGCGATGAAAAACGTTATCTAAAAAACTATAAAAAATCTGCTTAGATAGAAAACAGCTGAAAAACTATGAAGATAGCGCGGTGGAAAACGGGCTAGAGTTAGAGTTTCTTGGGCCCAAAGATGTCAGTTCGTGCACACGTGCACAGCGCCGCAAAAAAAAGATCGCCGACTCATGCCGAGCAGTCAAAAATCATGGACACTCAGAGGAAGAAATAAATGCAAATTTGCCTAATAAAAACAGTTGAACAATGAAGGCGAGCATTTTAGTCAATGTTTTTGACTAGATGGGTCTGAAGGATGATGTTCATTGATTGAAATTCAATTTCAAGCCAGCTGATGTTTTTGATATAATAGGGCATCGGTGCCGATGATGTGGAGTGTGCTCGTCCACCATCGAAAGGCAAGAAAGTTCAGGCTTCAAATTTGGCCCGAAACAGCGGTTATTTTCGCAATTTTTTCTCATTCGTCCTACGACTCTAAACCCAGAAAAGGGTTTAGAGGGGAAAAGAAGACACGCATATTTTATCGCGATCACTGCCATTAAGAGTTGTTGAACCCATTCAGTTCATGAAGAGAAAATTAGATTTATTCGAAAAATCTATATTATTCGTAGCAACACTCTAGCTGCGGAGTAACTCGTCCACTTTCACCCTATAACAGAAACAATGGTTATTCCTCTCTTTGCATTCAGGTTTTGTTGTTTTTTGTTAGTTTCCTATGCCACTATGTAGCTCCAAACCTTCGATTTATATTACTGGGGTCCGGCTACGCCGGCCCATTTGCCGGCTTCGCCGGCATTTTAAGTATAAGGCGAATGAATCGAACTCCGCTGATTCTATGTGAGATGGCGTTCGAAGTTCTCACGCTTGCCGGGTATCGCCGGCCTCTGTTGCTGGAGTACGGTTGCGCCAGCCCATGAGCTGGTTTCGACGAAAGCGCTCGAGGAATCAGAAATTACAAACCATTTCAAACCATGCAAACCCTGCTAGCCTCCTTTCTTATGCAGTTGCACACCGACCCTTTCTTAGCTTTAAGAGGTCCTAAAGTGGTAGTTCATTTATATTCAATTCTGTAAAGATAAAGACAACCGCTGTTTGAGATTTAGAGAACGCCTCCATGACCAACCGACACCCTGCTACCTTTATTGCCAAATGAAGTGTAATGATGTTTGTGTTTTCTGGATGCATATTTTGATTAACTCACATTTCCATCGTATATAAAACCGATTTAGAAAGGTTGGTGTATATAAACAGCTAAGCAGTTGAAATGAGTGGTTAAGGGGAGGGGACGTGAAGAAAGGGGTGGTATACACTCACTTATAGATGCACAAAACGATTTTGAAGCTGTGCGCTAACCTACTTCGGTCCCGCACACTTTCTACGGCGTCCGGCGCACTCTACCTTAGGTCCCGCACACTTTCTACGACGTCCTGCGCACTTCAATTTGGGTCCCGCACACTTTCTTCGGCGTCCGGCGCAATCGCTTTGAGTCCCACACACTTTCGACGGCGTCCGCCGCACTCTGCCTTGGGTCCCGCACACTTTCTACGGCGTCCTGTGCACTCCCACTTGGGTCCCGCACACTTTTTATGAGTCCTGCGTACTCGCATTCGGGTCCCACACACTTTCTACGGCGTCCGGCGGGCTCCCCTTGGGTCACGCACACTTTCTACGGCACGCAAAGCACTCCCATTTGGGTCCCCCCGTTTTCTACGGCGTCCGGCGCACTCTACCTTAGGTCCCGCACACTTTCTACGACGTCCTGCGCACTCTACCTTGGGTCCCGCACACTTTCTACGGCGTCCTGCGCACTCTACCTTGGGTTCCGCACACTTTCTACTGCATCCTAAGCTTTACCATATGGGTCCCGCGAATTTTCTACGGCGTCCGGCGCTCTCTATCTTGGGTCTCGCACACCTTTACGGCGTCCGGCGCACTCTACCTTGGGTCCCGCACACTTTCTACGGCGTTCTGCGCACTCTACCTTGGGTCCCGCACACTTTCCACGGCGTCCGGCACACTCTACCTTAGGTCCCGCACACTTTCTACGGCGTCCTGCGCACTCGCATTCGGGTAACGTCCACTTTCTTCGGCGTCCGGCGCGCTCTACCTTGGGTCCCGCACACTTTCTACGGCATACAGAGCACTCCCATTTGGGTCCCACCCATTTTCTCCGGCGTCTGGCTCATTTACATTCGGGTCCCACACACTTTCTACGGCGTCCGGCGCACTCTACCTTGGGTCCCGCACACTTTCTACTGCGTCCTGAGCTTTCCCATATGGGTCCCGCAAATTTTCTACGGCGTCCGGCGCACTCTACCTTGGGTCCCGCACACTTTCTAAGGCGTCCTGCGCACTCTACCTTGGGTCCCGCACACTTTCTACGGCGTCCTGAGCTTTCCCATATGGGTCCCGCAAATTTTCTACGGCGTCCGGCGCACTCTACCTTGGGTCCCGCACACTTTCTACGGCGTCCTGAGCTTTCCCATTTGGGTCCCGCAAATTTTCTACGGCGCCCTGCGCACTCTACCTTGGGTCCCGCACACTTTCTACGGCATCCGGCGCACTCAACATTGGGTCCCGCACACTTTCTACGGCGTCCTGCGCACTCGCATTCGGGTCCCACACACTTTCTACGGCGTCCGGCGGGCTCCCCCTTGGGTCCCGCACACTTTCCTCGGCATACAGAGCACTCCCATTTGGGTCCCGCCCACTTTCTCCGGCGTCTGGCGCACTTACATTCGGGACCCACACACTTTCTACGGCGTCCGGCGCACTCTACCTTGGGTCCCGCACACTTTTACGGCGTCCTGAGCTTTCCCATTTGGGTCCCGCAAATTTTCTACGGCGTCCGGCGCACTCTACCTTGGGTACCGCACACCTTTACGGCGTCCGGCGCACTCTACCTTGGGTCCCGCACACTTTCTACGGCGTCCTGCGCACTCTACCTTGGGTCCCGCACACTTTTTACGGCGTCCGGCACACTCTACCTTTGGTCCCGCACACTTTTACGGCGTCCGGCGCACTCCACCTTGGGTCCCGCACACTTTCTACGGCGTCCTGAGCTTTCCCTTTTGGGTCCCGCAAATTTTCTACGGCGTTCGGCGCACTCTACCTTGGGTCCCGCACACTTTCTACGGCGTCCGGCGCACTCAACATTGGGTCCCGCACACTTTCAACGGCGTCCTGCGCACTTGCATTCGAGTCCTACACACTTTCTACGGCGTCCGGCGGGCTCCCCCTTGGGTCCCGCACACTTTCTGCGGCATACAGAGCACTCCCATTTGGGGCCCGCCCATTTTCTCCGGCGTCTGGCGCGCTCACATTCGGGTCCCACACACTTACTACGGCGTCCGGCGCACTCTACCTTGGGTCCCACACACTTTCTACGGCGTTCTGCGCGCTCTTGAGCCCGTACCCATAAGGTCGCCCGTCTTGAAAGTCAAGCCGAATAAACGGTCAAACAAACACACAGAGAAACGCATACATACATACACACACACACGCACACACAAATTTACCAAAATATATATAGTAGGATAAAAACGATGCCATTTTTGAGCGTGTCTGCTCCATTCGAAAATAGGCTAGAATGCAAACTACAAACTATTAATCAAATATTCCCCAAAATTGTTTTTTTTTGTGTAGCGCAGTGGGAATTATGGTGAGCCGTGTACATAATAGTTAAAGGGGAATCGAAGCAGAAGATGGAAACATAATTTTCGAAAGATTCATGTACATCCATCCACTGCCGGCTCTTGAGCAGCTCCACAGGCTTCTGAACAGAGGCAGCCTCGCTAATCTGTCGTGGCCAAACACTTTTGAAAAGCTGTGGGGATTGTTGTGATGGGGTCAACGTGAATAATCGCTAGTTCACTTTAATCGTCGGCGGAAACCTGCGATTGAGATGTTAATCTATCGATGAGTTTGGCTATGTAACGGCAGGAGATTGGAAAGACTTGTAAAGAACCTAAATTCATGATAGGAAAAGAAATAGAACCTGCTTCTCCATCGTTGTTTCTGACAGAGTTTCTGGAAATTATGCACAGTGCTGATCTGATTTAAACGCAGTGGTAGAGATGAAAAACGTTATCTTAAAAACTATAAAAATCAGCTTAGATAGAAAACAGCTGAAAAACAATGAAGGTAAGGCGGTTAAAAACGGGCTATAATTAGTATTTCTAGGGGCCAAAGGTGCTAGTCCGTGCACACGTGCATAGCACCGCAAAAAAGATCGCAGCCTCATGCCGAACGGTCAAAAATCATGGACATTCAGAGGAAGAGTTTAACTCTAATTTACGTAATGAGAAGAGTTGACCAATGAAGGCAAGCACTTCAGTCAATGTTTTTGACTATATGAGTCCGAAGGATAATGCTCATTGATTGAAATTCAATTTCAAGCCAGCTGATGTTCTTGATATCAGAGACCATCGTTGTCGATGATGTGGAGGAGGCTTGTCCGCCATCAAAAGACAAGAAAGTTCAGGCTTCAAATTTGACCCGAAACAGCGGTTTTTGACGATTTTTCCTCATTGGTCCTACTACTCTGAACCCAGAAAAGGGTTTAGAGAGGAAAAGAAGACAAGCATATTTTATCGCGACCACTGCCTTCAAATAATGGTACCAGCTCCAAGATTGTTTGAGGGGCTAAGAAACGCACTCAGTGCAGCATACCCACATATTTAGAATATTTTCTTACTTAAAGGCATCGTTCGCGCTGAAAACCAATATCCATTTTTCAGGCTCAATTTCATGATTGAGCCCGGCGGACCACGTTGGTGAAGTTTTGCGCGTCAAAAACATAAGGTTCTGAAGTTGGAGTGGTTCAAAATGACGATCCGCCACCAATTTTCACTAACCATCTAGCACAATTATCAGAAGCGCCACCACATGCGCGGATGATTCAGTATTTGAAATTTTTAATTCGGGAAATTCTAACATCCAAACTTGCCCAATGGATACTTTATTTCTCAGAATAAGTTCCAGTGAACAAGAGGCAACAGGAATTTACCCACCTAATAAGTTTGAATCAAAAAACACATCCGACGTTTGCGAAAAATACTTCAGACGTATTGCACCAGACACACCGAAATCGACGGAGGGGTGGGAAGTGAACAATTCGAGACATTTCAAAATGAATTTTTTCGCAAAAGTCGATGGTTTTGTGGAGCCTTTCCACTCTTATTCTGTATGTCAGAGAATCGCCTGCGCAAAAACATGAAAAAATGAGATACGGTTTTTTGCGCGTACGATGCCTTTAAGACGTAAAAGAAGGTATCCTTGAGAGCGCCTCTTTTCCATATTTTTTCATCAATTTTAGCCTATTTTCTCCGCTTGAAACTCCATTACTTGGCGAAGAAAGTTCTCTTGGTGAATGAAGTGTTTCAGGACAGTCAGCAAAGATTCTGTAGAATATAATTTGTTTCCCTAAGTGACACTCCGTTCTCTCAAAAAAAGGTCGACCTGACCCTCAATTTACGCTTTGTTGCTCGTTTAGATACTATTTTCACAAACGCTGCACTTTAATTCGAAGCTCAATACTAATTCAAAGAATCTGGTGTCAACTCATTTTGCCAGTCAAGGCGCGCTGTATGGGAACTGCTAGCGAGATGGCTGGTGTGATCCAATGGTGCAGTGCGTGGTCGCGCCGTTGCTACCATCAAGCTCGCAGGTTCGATGCGGCGAGGGGAACACAGAGTTGCAGTTGTTCGAATCGTAGATCAAATGTGCTAAGTTGTTCCGAAACTAACTCGCAACCATTGACATGAGGTCGATTATCATGAAATCGAACGCATGTAGGGTTTCGAACATGTTTTGGTGGACTTTTTATTCAGCTTAACCAGAGGAGACCAAAAATTAGGCTACTCAAATCTTTAAATTTGAGCGAATAATTTTATTCTTTCCTCGTTTCTATTTCTTGAGCTCCTAATTTGATCATGAACCGTATGATCTTTCAGCATTTTCTTCAACAGATTGGTGAAGTCCCTTTGAAATGGCAAATGATCAGTTGGTTCTATGTAGTCGACTAGTTGTCGCTTTTCAATTGAAGAAGGTATCAATGATCACTCAGGGCGTCTGAAGCTTTTAAATCAATCAAAGAAACGGGCACAACAACCTGCGAAGTTTGCCAGATGCAGAAGTTCCTTTCTAAATATAAGATTAGTAGAGTTCCTCAGTGAGGGATTCTCACATTGTCACAATTCCAAGAGAGTTTCCTTCGAAGCTCAGGGAGAAAGGCGAATATAACCAACAAGGTACATAATAGGTTCAAAAATCGGAGAGCTCTGACATGGCCCTGAACGGGGGTTTGCATTGAGATTCGAAACATTCAGGTTGGGGAACGCAAAGCTTATATTCGTAGTGACTTCAGACGGCACAGCACTGAAGTTTCAAGTTTTTCGCGAGCTTCATATTTTTGTCGAAATTTGGAGGAGTTTTATCAAAAAAAAACTTTCGGATTGAGAACACTCTCAGAGTCAGGCGAGGAAGAACCATGCGGTTCAGCGGAGGGAGTACATAGCTCGAAGCTCCTCAAGAACAAGAAAAAACTTCAAAAAGGAAGCGTGTTTCCATGCAAGGATTTTCACATTTTCACACCACTCTGATCGCATTCTCTTTCAGTTCTCTATCGCACACGCTCCATTATCTTCAAGGGTCGGTAACGCTCTAAACTGAAGCTTTTATGCCTTCTAAAGGCAGTGTATGCGCAACAAACCGTATCTTTTTTCCTATTTCGGGCAGGTAGGCCTACGAGGTGGTGACATATGTATAGCAAACAGGGCACACAAATTTTTCAAATTTCGGAGAAAAATTCTATCAAAAATCTCGGAGTATGCCAACTTGAAGTATTATGTGTAATACAAAAGCGTCCGAAACTTAAGCATCCTAAACTTTAGCATCCTAAACTCCTTAGTTCTTTTTCCCTTTTTCGGAATTCTTTTTCCCTTTCTATTGTCGAAAACTCCTTAAAGGCATCATTCGCGCTGAAAACCAATATCCATTTTTCAGGCTCAATTTCATGATTGAGCCCGGCGGACCACGTTAGTGAAGTTTTGCGCGTCAAAAACATGAGGTTCTGAAGTTGGAGTGGTTCAAAATGACGATCCGCCACCAATTTTCACCAACCATCTAGCACAAGGAACAGAAGCGCCACCACATGCGCGGATGATTCAGCATTTGAAATTTTTAATTCGGGAAATTCTAACATCCAAACTTGCCCAATGGATACTTTATTTTTCAGAATAAGTTCCAGTGAAGAAGAGGCAACAGGAATTCACCCACCTAATAAGTTTGAAGCAAAAAATACATCCGACGTTTGCGAAAAAAACTTCAGACGTATTGCACCAGACACACCGAAATCGACGGAGGGGTGGGAAGCGAATAATTCGAGACATTTCAAGATGACTTTTTTAGCAAAAGTCGATGGTTTTGCGGAGCCTTTCAACTCCTATTCTGTATGTCAGAGAATTGCCTGCGCAAAAACATGAAAAAATGAGATACGGTTTTTTGCGCGTACGATGCCTTTAAAGACAGAGGTCACGATGAAAAACGTTATCAAAAAAGCTACAAAAATCAGCTCAGATCAAAAAAAGCTCAAAAACTATGAAGGTAGCGCGGTGAAAAACGGGCTAGAATTAGAGTTATTAGGACCCTAAAACTCCAGTTCGTGCACAAGTGCACAGAAAGATCACAGTCTTATGCCAAGCAGTCAAAAATCGTCGACACTCAGAGGAATAAATAAATGCAAATTTACCTAATAAAACAGTTGAACAATGAAAGCAAGCACTTCAAGCATCATTTTTGACTAGATGTGTACATAAATCCGAAAGTTCATTGATTGAAATTCAAGTTCAAGCCAGCTGATGTTCTTGATATTAGAGATCATCGATGTTCTTGATATTAGAGATCATCGATGCCGATGATGTGGGGTGGACTCGTCCATCATCGAAAGAGAACAGCGTTTTTCTCGCGATTTTTTCTTATAGGTTCTACTACTCTATACCCGGAAAAGGGTTTAGAGAGGAAAAGAAGACGCGCATATTTGAGCGCGACCACTGCCTTCAAAAGGCATCGTTCGCGCTGAAACACAATTTTCATTTTTTGGACTCAATTTCACAAATGAGCCCGGTGGACCACGTGGGTGGGGTTTCGCGCGTCAAAAACATATGGTTTCGAACTTTGAGTGGTTCAAAATGACGATCCGCCACCAGTTTTCACTAACCATCTAGCAAAAGGAATAGAAGCGCTATCACAGGCGCGTATGACTCAGCATTTAAATTTTTTAATTCGGGAAATTTATCATCCAAACTTGCCCAATGGATACTTTTTTTTGAATAAGTTCCAATGAACGAAAGGCTAGAGAAATTCACCCACTTTTTAAGTTCAAAGACATCGTTCGCGTTGAAAATCAATTTTCATTTTTCAGGCTCAATTTCATGATTGACCCCGGTTGACCATACTGGTAAACTTTAAAAACGTTGGGCAATGAGGTTGGAAGGCGTCAAAGATGAAGAACCGTCACCAATTCTCACCAGTCATCTAGCACTTTTTCCTAGAATGTTAATGCGACCGTAAGACAACATGAAAAATAGTTACGGAACGGACTCCACATGCAGAAAAACTCCGAAAATGACAGTGACGAGGTCTCGAAAAGCAGAAAAACCTCTAAATGGATTTTGGCGCGAAATTCAAATTTGTATTTACAATGTGTTTCTATTGACTTTTCTTTACAAATGAAGGTTTTTCATGGGCCCCTTCGACATTTTCGTTCACTAGAGAGGCCAAGCTACACAAAAATATGAAAAAATAATTTACGGTTTTCTGCGCGTACGATGCCTTTAAGGCAAAAAAACTCATCCGACGTTTGTGAAAAAACTTCCGACGTATTGCACCCGACACGTTGTGGAGTCTTTCCACTCTTATTCTGTATGTCAAAGAATTGCCTGCGCAAAAACATGAAAAAATGAGATACGATTTTTTGAGCGTACGATGCCCTTGAAAATAAAGAGCTTTCGGTACACAATGCTTGGAATGATGAGATCTTCCAGAAAAAAAGATTTGTTATTCTTGCATTACCTCAACGAGCAGTTGTGGCGCTTCTGTTTTCGTGCTAGATCGACTGCGAAAACGATTTTTCAGACAACAGAGAAGTTTCCATGTGGCTGTTGTGTTAATTATTATACGTAATATAGAGGGCTCAAGCTTTGCCAACTGTCTCCACTAGGTTCAAGCATTGGAGTGAGGAGAAAAGAACAAATTCGGTTCCCCGCACGGGTACGCTGCTCTCAAAGTAATACTATTACGAGTCTTACACATTATGAAATCCGGCACAATTTTTTGAAGTGATTTCTCGAGGTCTAAATCCACAAGAGCTCTCAACTTTGGGGGAAAATCCTACTGATCACGGACAATAAGACAAATGAACGATTTTGCTGGCGTCGCCTTCGAAGTAAAAGCAATTGTGCGAAGGTAGCCGTTTACTGAAAAAATTGAAACCGACAATACAAGCCGCTAGAATTCCTAGAATTCCTGTTCAGCCTCAGCTGCGAAGCCAACAAAAAAGCAGTTACACAGCATCTCTAAAGTATGTTTTGTGCACAGGTGTACTTCTTGAAGCCGTATGTCATGGGTTCACTTCGGAATTCTGCGTCTCTGTCATCAAGGAGAACTTTCTGCACCCGACGAACAGCTGATCGCATGTGGTTGTAACGTTCGCAGTGCCACGGACCACAGCCTGTCCTGACCAATTCCCACCTCAGAGCATGGCCGACCCGGCTGCTTTCCTCTATAATCGATATTCTAATCTCAATGGTGAGTTCCAACAGTTTTTAACATCTAGGTAGGTAATCATAGGAGTCCGTGATAGAATTCTTCCTCGAAATTTACCTTGAAACTTTTTTTCTTTTAAAGCTCAGAAGCACATTTGAGATCAATTCTTGTTAATCTCGTCACAAGGTGAGCTCTTTTTTCATTCTGGTAGTTTTCTGAGAAAATTCTCATTGGAATTGGGACAAGTACTGGGCCAAAAGCCACAGTCAACAGAAAAGTCTTAATCCTTTCCACCAGGGTTGTGCAGAAATCTTTTTCAAGATTTTCCCAAATGGAAACGGCAGAGAAATGGTCAAAAAAGGCGGAAACGGAAGAGATCAGAAAACTATGGGCTGTCTCATCTTCGCGTTTCGTCGCTGCTCATTGGTTACAGTCTCATTCGATAACCTATGGTTTTAGCCAATAAACTAACAATTTTTTGAACTACATAAAATCACTATGAGTCAATCCACGATTTCGAGTCTTGGCCCCTGAAAAAATTCGAAAAGGCAGTTTTAAAAATTACTTAGTATGTGTGGCTGCCCCTACGCAGCAGTGTACAGCCTGTCCTATAGGAAACAGTCCAGGCTGTATCAGGTGCAGATGAAGCGGGCGGCAGCGTTGCGTGTTCAGGTCCGATAGAAGTCAACCTAGAGGTTCACACCGACAACTTTCTTGGTTTTCTGATGAACATTTATTTTGAAGCCTATCGAAGTAAATACCGCACGATTAAATTCAAAAAGTAAAAGAAAACTACTCGGTGACAATGGGAAAATTCGCTTTCGATCTGCCTCTAATTTTAGAAACCAGAACTTTGTTGGGGATCTCGGCCAGGCTCAGATATTCGATTGAACGCAAGAAATTGAGGGTATTTTCAGCCCCTCATGATGCCTTCAAGCACACTTGCCTAGACCCGCTACCTCTACCCGTGCAGCCCTATTTTCTTCCGTTTCCGGGCCCAAAAAGTCGGAAACGGAAGCGGAACTTCCCAAAAAACTCCGGAAATACGGAAACGCAAATGGGAAACAGAAGAACTTCGCGAAGCCATGCTTTTCACCTTCAATACAAAAATATTTTATTGATTTCTTGAATATACCAGGTTGTTCAATAAGTTTTCTCGTTCGATACGAAAAACGCAATTTTATGGTCAAAATACACTTTATTATTCAGCATAATCTCCCTGAATATAATACACTTGCTCCAACGCTATTCCAATTTGTGGATCCCATCCCTGAAGTGAGAATTCGGAAGGTCTGAAAAATACGCTTCAACTGCCGTTATGACCCATTCATTTGATGAAAAACGATTGGCACGCATAAATTTGTTCAGCTCTGGAAACAAATGTAAGTCGCTGGGGCCACATGAGGTGAATAAGGTGGATGTTCCAACAATTTGAGCTTCAATTCATAAATTTTATCCATTGCCAAAATGCTCTTGTGACACGGTGCATTGTCCTGATGAAAAAGGATTTTTTCTTCTGCGAACAGGGGTCTATTTTCACGAATTTTTCCTTCAACTGGTCTAAAAGGTTGCAGTATCATTCAGAATTAATTGTTTTACCATTTTGCAAGTAATTCACGAACAAAATTAAATTCGCATCCCAAAAAACTGATGCCATAACCTACTTGGCCGATTTCTGGACACGAACTCGTTTCGAAGCCGAACAACCAGGTTCACACCACTCTTTAGCCTCTTGTTTTGATTCAGGATCATGGTGATAGACTCAAGTCTCATCCAAAGTGATGATTCGACGCACAAAATTCACTTTATCCTTTTTGAAACGCTCAAAATGTTGCTGAGAAAGTCGCATTCGAATGTGTTTTTGTTCCATAGTTAGCGAATGCGGCAACCATTGTACACACAACTTTCTAAAACCCAAAATTTAACTTGAAATATGGCTCGTACTGCCTAATGAGATGTGTAGAGCCTCTACTGATTCTCTCTCAGTCAATCGACGATCTTCCAAAACCATATCCTGTATTTTGGCTATGATTTCTAGTCTTGATGCGCTATCTGAACGTCCTTCACGTGGATCGTCTTCAAGGCTTGTACAACCACGTTTAAATTCAGCAACCCATATTACTACTGTTCTAATTGTAGGTGAACAATCATTATACACTTTTAACATTCGCTCGTGAAAACCTGGTAATTTTAGTATTAGTTGCCCTCTTCACCGAATAGCTCATGGGTCTCTCTGAACAAAGGGGCGAAACAATCCATATAACAATAATCAAAAAGCAAAAATAAAATATAATAAGTGAATATCGAAAAAATGATCAAATCAAAGTTTTTTTCATTTCACTTTTAGACCAATTTTTTGTTGATGACTTCTTCCGAGCTGAATTGGTAACTTTTTGTTTCCTCTGTCAAGTTAGTACACACATCGCTAGCGGTGTGTAATAATAAATAATAATGACTTTTTAAAAACGGAAAAAAATGCACCGATTCCGAGACATGGTGAACTCCTGATGTTCTGCTGAGCAACATGTTTCGATTCGGTAAATTTTAGTTCGAAATGCAGAGAGGCTTGCACAATGAATGCATTCTAAAGTCTGTTCGGATGAGACTGTCCGCCCACGCGGTTAGCTTGCGTATCAAGCGGCTGTCGCAAAGGCATTTTTGGACTCCTGAATCCAATATCAGGAATATTAGACGAATAGTGAAGTCCAGTCAGCTGTCTGAAGCCGTAGGAATTTCCATCCGAAAAAATGCTTATGCGCCGGTGGCTCGACACGTACGCCGACCGTGCGGGCGGACAGTCTCATCCGGACAGACTTTACGTAGGGGTGCTCTGATACCTTTGCTTCATGCTGTTTGAATAGGAGACTTTCAGCGTTGCGGTTTATGATTTCATCGCTACTTCGCCTTACTATGGTTCTAAGGTCAACATAACTACCGGTCATAAAGAAAAGATCAACAACTTTTTCAGAAAAAAATCCACTCGGAAAATCGCCCCGACATCGTTTGAAAATCAAATCTTACTGATAACAAAAAGAGAGCCTGAGTAGTCAAACTACTAGGATCAGTAAAACCATACTGTTTTCGCACTGACTTTATAGAGTAAGTAAATAGTGTGACAGCGAGCTACAGAACCGCTCATTGGATTTGGACAGTAAGCGCGCGACGACGCGTTTCCACGTCTTTTTCACTCGCTTAAAACTCAGCTTTGAGCGAAACTGGGATGATGTTCATGATTCTGCCGTTGATGGCTACACGATGGTATAGTCCGCTAGAGTCATGAATATCACCATCGTTTCGCATAAAGTTGAATCTGAAGCGAGTTATTGAGCATGAACGAGAAAGACGCGGAAACACGTCCTCAAGCGCTATCTGGCCGTATCCTTCTAGCGGTACTATATCCACTGGTTTGAAGCCAAATTTACTCTGTTCCTTCTCGCGCTTGTGCGGAGCGATGGTAGAGACAGCGAGAAGGAGACGCAGCGTAACCGCGCAGACGCACGCCATGAGTGGAAATAAATTTCACTTTGAGACAGAAGATTTCTCTCTTCCGAGCCATGGTAAATAGTCTCGAAAAGCCGATGTTTCCTTGTTCGTTTTTATGCCACACTAGTTTTTCTCAATAAGCTCTACCGTTGATATTCTCACTAGCCTCTCTTTTCACTTCAGCAGACGGACCCTCATGCCTCCAACGTCCCTTTTAAACCCATCTTACGAGGATCCCAGTAATTTTTCGGTTCATGAGTAAGAAGTAAATTATCTAATATGAACGCTATGGGGTGTGTGTATACAAGTCTGTTGGTACCTGCTCGTTTGTGCCCCTGCTTCTACTGAACCCAGCAGACGTTTGAGTGTACACAGGGAACGTTCGAGCGATATAGCGTGCACAACTATAACTCGAAAGTATTCCATACATTGCATAAAGGTGTCGCCGTCCGACACACTAAGGCCTCTGGTCCATAACACCTTAGGATCCGTACCTAAGGAGTTCATGGAGTCTTTGGCCACAAGCCACAGTTTCGCCACCCTGAACTGTCGATCGCTGTCGAGTGATATCCAAAAAACTGCGCTATCCAGACTTCTGAGCTATTTCCATGCACCGTTTGCTGCTTTGCAGGAAACCCGCCTCAAGGATAGACCCGTCATCAAGGTCGGAGAGTACACCATCTACTGCGGTAACGCCGACGTAATGAGAGTGGGAGGCTGTGCAATAGCTGTAAGGAAGGGTTTCAATGATATGGTCAAGGAGTTTGGCTCAACTTCGTGCCGGAACGCATTCGTACGACTGAGGATTCAATCTGTGGATAGTGAGTGCTCATGCGCCCACTGAAACCGCCGGACAATTCGAAGGATGCGTTCTATGAGGAAATCAATACGCTGCTGGCCAGGATGCTTTATCAACATGCTGTTGTAGTGGGGATTGACGCAAATGCGAAGATGGGACTTGATCAGGAATTCGAAGTACTCGGTAAATGGTTCTACCCAGTGGAGCAAACATCGGACAATGGCTACCGCCTTGTCTACTTTTGTGAGCGCAGTGGTCTGATTATTGCATCAACATTCAAGAGGAATCATCGCCGCCATCAGCTTACGTGGCAGGGACCAACCCAGCTATCTCCAGAAGAGCAGTGGAAGCGGAAGATGACAACTTTGAAACTACAGCTTGACTATGTCCTGACGAGGAATATTCCAGTATCGGACATTCGAAGATCTAGAGCTGTGTGGGATGTCGCATTCGATTCGGATCACCGTCCAGTTCTGTTGAACTTCACTGCGAGGATTTATAAGAGGAAGCGAGGGGCTCAGCCTCTCCAGATGATTGACATGACAAGTCTAGGAGATGAAGAATGCAGAAGGAATACTTCAGTTCATTACTCAATCGTCCAGCGCCGTCAGTACCAGAGCTTCCGCATGTTTAGAGAGCACATTACGGTGTCAGTGAGGAACCGCCGACTGAGTCTGAAGTTTTGGATTGTGTCCGGAAAATGAAGAATGGAAAGGCAGGTGGAGATGACATCATCACTGCTGAAACGCTGAAAGCTCTTCCTCCGTCTATGATTCGTGAAATGACCAACACCATCCGTGCCATATGGATGAGCGAAAGGATACCCGATTCGTGGAGACATGCGATCATCGTACCTCTTCACAAGAAGCTATCTGTCACGGATCCTAAGAACTACAGAGGAATCTCTCTACTTCGTGTCATGTACAAGGTTTTAGAACGTATCATTCTCGAGCGACTTATCAAACATCGTGAAGGAACGACCAGAGATGAGCAAGCCGGTTTTCGACCTGGAAGATCAACCATCGACCAAGTGTTCCTAGTGAGAAGAGTAATTAAATCGTGGCAGCGGTATTTGAAGCCATTACAGCTTGCTTTTTTGAACTTTGAAGCCGCGTTCGACTCTCCTCATCGTGCTCGATTGCTCAATGCTCTGCGGAGTCCCGGAAAAGTATGTTCGGTTAATCGAGGACATGAACAGAGGAACAACAGCAGCAGTTCGTACACCTGTCGGATTTACGTCAGCTTTCGAGGCGAAAACAGAAGGCAAGGAGCCGTTGCAGGACCTTTTCTTTTCAACTTTGCCGTCGATAAAATCATGCGTAGAGTTGCAGAACAGTTTCCTGCGGATGTGATCCTAACACCATCAGGACGCTCCCTTGTCGACCCGGAGTACGCCGACGACATTGTGTTATTCGCTGAAAACAACGCAAAACTGCAAAGGGTTGTGAACCTCGTTTCGGAGTATGCCGCAGCCTATCAACTTCGTTTTCGTCCCGACAAATGCAAGCAGATGTGGGTCTCTCAGAGGCCTTAAACGGGAGTTTGTGTGGACGGACAACGTATCTAACTGGTGGACGATTTCTGTCGTTTGGGCTGTTTGCTGAAGAACGATGGTAGTTTTGCAGCGGATATTCGACAACGATGTGCGAATGCTACGTCTGCATTCAAAACTCTAACCAAGTGTTTGTGGTCTACCCCCATCGCGAACGAAGTCAAGTTGCGCGTCTACCTATCCGCTATTCGCCCTATCATGATGTACGGATCGGAGACGTGGGCAGCACCGAAGACGCAGATGGAAAGGTTGGATTGCACGGAGAGGAAGCTTTTCAGGCGTTTTCTTGGATATTTCTGACCGCGTGTATGCTATAACGAAGATCTTTACAAGGAAATCGGCGCAGCTCATCAACGCTTGACACGAGGGAGTTGCCAGCATCTCCCAACGCCATCTCAAGCAGCAATGGAAAGTCGACTTCGACTGCTCGGGCATATACTAAGAAGAACGCCGGATCGTCTCGTACAATACGCTTCAAAGGCATCGTTCGCGCTAAAAACCAATTTCCATTTTTCAGTTCAAATTTCATGAATGAGCCCGGTACATCACACCGGTGAGCTTCAGTGCGCCAAAAAGTAGAGTAATGCGGCTGAAGAGGTTAAAGATGAGGGTCCGCCACCAGTTCTCACCGGTCATCTAGCACTTTTTCATAGAATGTTGATGCGACCGTCAAACAACATGAAACACAGCTGCTGCACAAACTCCACATGCAGAAAAACTTCGAATATAACAGTGACGAGGCCCCCAAATTCAGAAAAATCACAAAAACGATTTTGGCGCGAAATTTAAACTCGTATTTACAATGTGTTCCGAATGAATTTTCTTTACAAATAAAGGTTTTTCATGGGCGCCTTCGTCATTTTTGTTCACTAGAGATGCCAAGCTACACAAAAACATGAAAAAATAATATACGGTTTCTGAGCATACGATGCCTTTAAGAATGCTTCCAAATCCTGTCTGGAAACGGCCACCAGGGCGTAGGCGAAAGTTCTGGACGGATGTGGTTAAAGAGGATTTAAAGTCACTCGGCATCGAAAGACAGTTGAGGCGCGATGTTTCGTTTCGCAGGAAATGGAATAGTGACAGCTGGATGGAATGTGTTCAAATTGTGGCTGAAGACCGTGAAAAATGGACACGGCTGACTACTAGGTCGGCGCACCTCGGTGAAGATGCGCAATGACCGCGTCAGGCGAAAGCCAACCGATTAAGTGAAGTAAGTCAAAATGAACGCTATGGGCTCAAAAGCACGTCTCCGCTCACATTTTGAACAGAAGGCGGTGTTCACGATTAATCTCGTTTTCGAGTTTTCATTGTGAAACACTACGCTAGCGATTGCTGGAGGTAAAGTGGTGGAGGAAGCAGCAAAAACGGGTCAAAAATTCGATAAAAAGGGCGGCACTGTTCGATAGCTCACCACCAAACAATCCCATTTGTGAGTCGAACTCGAAAATGATATTCATTGGGAACATTGTCTTCAATGATACGAGCGGTATTTTGATTTTAAAGTTGTCTATCCTTTGCAGAATCTCAAGGGAATCGTCAGAACCCCTGGGTTGAATCCCTCATGGTTCACTTTTCATATATTATATTCCATTCTTCCAGAACAAGGATTAGCGGAATAAAGTCAGGACTTTTTAGAGCTTGAATTTGGGGTCTCAAGAGGTGAGTCTTCTACCGAGTCTTAAAATCGGGAAGAAAGCGTCCAAAATGCGCGATACCGCGAGTTTTGGAGTGCAAAACGCGGGATACTGTTCATTCATGATTTGGAATGTCTACACCTTTTGGATTTGTGATTGTCAGTTAGAGAGATGTAGTGTAGAAATGAGACCAGTGGAGCAATGCGCGTTTCCGATTTTTGTTTTTTTTTTGCTAAAAGATGGTTATGAGTAGTGATGTTTCTCCACGGCCCACCGGTCCGCTACCAGCGACACTCGTAATCAAAGACCATTCAAAAACGCCCAGAGTTTACCTACCTATGAAATACTATAATATACCGTTCAGACCCGCTTTCCCTTTTCTCACGAACGGCTGCGGTTCGACGATGTCAGCATACAGACTGGGATCTTTGTGAGAGTGTACGTCTTCAAGAACTTCAAGAGGTGATTTAGAAAGTTCTGCCGACAGTTCAGATCACAATCTCGCCATTTCCTAACCAATGAGATTGGCAGTTCGGAATTTGTTGATTCTTCTGTTTTGTTCTACATAATGGATTTGAATGAAATTCATTTCAAGGCTCGCGATCGAGCCACTCAGATGGAAAAGACAATGCGATGGTGGTCAGAATGTACAGCATGTTGGAGGGAGAAATGGAGCACCGTACGGGATGAACGGAATCGAGCCAGAGAAGAAGGCCAGGCGTTGCGGCATGCCTATGAGGAGGCAAATGTGTGTATAGAACCTTTGCCGAATTTATTCCAGTGAATGAACGGGGCCGTAAAGTCAGATCGCCGTTCGCGATCAAAACTCTACTGACCGGTGGTGTCGAGAACGCCGCACGGCAGCCGCAAGTCATCGGATCCTACAAATTCGCTAGACTAAATTTGGCGAGAGTTTTGCCACTTCGATATACAGCTACTTCCGTGTATTGTTTCCTCAGGAAAAAACATTTTACTCTCACTCGCGGCTGGCGCGGGCGGTTTAAATCCCACCGGCGGCTGGCAGTATGGTGAGCCCATCAGCGGCGCTCTTCTCTCGGCCTGAGTCGATAAGCGAGCCAGCGCACGCGGCCGCAGCCCGCGTCAGGCACTGGTGAGATTTGAATGTTTTCCGTTGAGGAAGCAAACCACGGACCTAACTATATGTACAGCAAATGCACAAAAAACAGTGAGAAAACAGTTTGAATAGTGAAATTTTCAGACAAAGGTCAATGCTTTACAAATGGAGAAACGTGAGGTGGAGCTGGAATTGATGAAGGCAAAATCTGCGCTGCATAAGTTGGCCGTACAGAATAGTATCACCCAAAACAAGGTCAGAACTACTTTTCATTTTGTTCTAGTTGCTACCGATTTGATCTAGTTCATTCCAGTCAATAGAAATACCTGAGATTACGGTTGAACGAATTGATGAGGGATGCGATGCAAAACCGGAGTCGTTTACCGAAGGTGTGCAGACGGATGATGATGTGAGCCGATCCGCTTTCATAAAATAGTAAACGTTTAGAATATGAATGTTTCATCGCCATCGCTTTGCTGCTTTCAGCCAATTTCCGAAACGCTAGAATTGTCGTCTTCAACGAGGAGCATCAGAGGATCTCGTTCTCCGCTAGCACAGCGAGAGTGAGTTTCTTGGTTTGCTTTGAATTTGCGCCTTGCAAAGGAGTGTTTTTAGTACCGATGACCACTCAAAGTGATGTGTACGTTTCTAAAAGAATACGCCTTCAGAGCTACACTCTGTTCCAATCAAGTCTCCTATCATAGAGTGCGAACAAGCAGCGCTCCCCCTTTGTCTCTAGTACGAATTCCGTGCTAGGGACGCAGGGCTAGTTGATCGAATGCACAACAGCGGCGTGGCTCCCCGCGGCCTTGGAGGGAAAGCTTTTTGGACTCCTTGATGGCTGATTGGATTAGGACAGGGTATACATATGTACCTACATTCAGGCTCAGGTTATAGACGTTTCTCCTTCTCAGACTTCGGGCGTACTTATCGTGACGCACAAAAGGACGAATGCGGAGTCAACGGCGATCAGCCCGCTTTTTTTGCTCGCGGTCAGCTCTAAATGAGCTCGCGATCAGTACGCCTGGATAAAAGTATGGCCGACCGCAATGAAATTCTATTTAACCTAGTTATTAATTATAATACTACTAGGCGGAGCCTGGGACCAAAATTATATAAGTACCCGCCGCTGATACGGCTCTATCTGGTGCAGAGTGTACCACCCACCAGTAGTTCAGCCAAAGCGATACCAGGTGTACCTAGAACTTGAGTGATTGAACCATCGACGACCCAGTGCCCCGTAGTCGACGCGGGTCCGTCGCGGTCAGTCCGATATGTGCCGCTGCCTGCGATCAGCCGGAAAACGATGCTGCCCGTTCGCGATCAGTCCTGATCAAATCATTGTACGCGATAGAAACGATTGAGTTGTGCTTACCAATCGCTTCGCGCGATACGTCCACACTGCTGTCGGACACACCGCGCCAAGATATCGAGCACCCGCAGTTTGTTCGCGGTCAGTTCTACTTGGATTTTCACAATTCCCGAGTGTGGTAAGTACTATTCGACAATTTTTGTGCGCAATAAGTTTGCCCCACTGTCTGAGTTATGAAGAATTTTCTGGCTAGCTGGGAGCGATATTTTCGGATATCAAAGTAATTGTGGGGCAGTGGCAAGAGGCGCCGCTCTCACGCACACGGTTGAGTGATCGATCCTCGCCCAAAGTCAAGCAAGCCTTCTATCCGTCTGAGGTCGGTAAATTGGTTCCAGACTTGTCTGGGAGGATAAAAACACTGACCTGAACATCGACTGACCCCCGCAAGTCATTGTGTAGGCCCTATGCACATTCAAAAGTCTCTACGATTCTGAATGGAAGTCGAATGTGTGGCGCATCCCCAGAGGATTGACATACGCAGAGAACTTTGTTCTTTATTATTATCAAAGTAAGTGCTGAACAGTTGGCCGGTCATCGAAAAATTACGGTAGGAGTCCACGAGTTACGTACGCCTAGAGTCGGTAGGCCTACATAGGGTCTCCTTGTAGATTTTAGTCAGGTGAATAAACGGGGCTGCGACGGCAGATAATCGATCGAACCCTCAGGAGCCGGTGTTGTCGCACAGGCAGCACGGCCCGCCGCAATGATCGCGCCTTGTTCATGTCTTGGAGTAAACTCGATATTGAGACCACACATTCATTCGTCGATTTAGCGCCTACATCATAATAGCCAGATGGTCCTGGAAACTTTTGAAGAAAATGTTTCAGATTTAACTCAATTTTCTTCATTAGAGTCTCTTTGGCACTGGAAGGATTGTGCGCTTCTCGTCTTTCGATTTATCGTTTTTTTTTTCGATTTTCGCCTTTTTTGGCGAAAGAAAGGAAAAAATTATATTTTCAAGAGATTTTTTTTTATTCCTAGATTAGCCGTTCTGATGCGATTCGCGGTCGATCGTTCGCTGCCCTTAGGTGTGTGCATCAACTTGGCAATCATCAGACTTCCCCGCAGCCTGATGCGCTAAACATGATTGTCGATGAATATGCGCGGCTGTGACCTGCAGCAGGGATGTGCGTAATTACGACTAACGACTAACGACTAACGAAATTTAAAATATTGTCGTAAGCAATCCCAAAATTCCTTAGAAAGCCAAAAGTCATTCAAATCGCGCTCCAACCCAAGGCTTACACCAGGATTGATACATATTGCCCTGTTGGTTTTTCGAGGTGGATGGTACAAAATAACCATAGCCTTCAGTATTCATTATTTCTACTAACACTGCTTCGCAGTTCTGGAACCCCGCATTAAAATCCCAGCCGAACGTTACGCAAGGTTAGGAGAAGCATTTATGCGACTTCGACTCGGTCGCGTAACTCTATGGTAGGCTTACTGAACCGGTTCCGGCACTGACAAGCCCCAGCGGAGACTTTAGCAGAGTGCTCTATCAGAGGTGATAATATGGAGCGGTGCCTGCAGGCCACAACTGCCCAACGACGGAAACTGTTTCCGATGATTGGATTGTAAAGGGTGCCGTTCTTCGATTTTCAGTCATGAATTCGAAATATGGGGCTTCTACAGAGTGGTGCTGGGACCTCTCAGGAGTTGAATTTCAATTCGGGTGCTGATTCCTTCCGACCTTTCCCCATTATGGGAACAAGCTCTAAACCATGCAAGCGCTCGGCTCGCGACGCTGAACAAAGAACGATTAGTGCAAAGTCGGTGCGATTCTCCGTGTTGTCACCAGCGGGTAGATCTCAAATAGCATCATATAACGCAGAATGGCGAATTTTGCGCTGGAAAAAAGCAAAGAGAAAGTAGAGATTTTCTCGGTTTCCCATATTGTTTCTTTCTTACCAAAAAACTTCAAAAATCGATGAACACACCTATTAGGCTTTCGTGCATATTTTAAATTATGTATATGTAGGTTTGCAGTTTGAACTAGGTTCTCTAACAAGGAATGACTTGTTTCTTTAATGGCCATGAATGTTTTGGAAAACATACATCTCTTCATGCCTTCCTTTTTTCTATTCATAGGGGCTTTTTTCTGCCTCAACCGTGATTATTTTCAAAGCATAAATTTTTAACGACTAACGATTAACGACTAACGACTAACGAGGGTTTTAGCCGGTTGAACGACTAACGACTAACGAATTACAAAATTTCTATTACGCACATCCCTGACCTGCAGGCACCGAGAAACTTATCGACTTCATCCCAGATTAGGGGAACACGTCTTATGTGTGTTCCATCCATCGAAATGTGCCGAGCTGCACCTCCTTGTAGACATCACGATTAAATGCATGCGGTCGCGTAGCGGCCATTACTGACCGACAGCGCAAGAAGACTGAGCTATTCGACAGTGGTGACCGCAACGCGACCGCTCGCACTGAAATTGAACGTGGCCTTGCAAGAAATTCACGTGACAGTATGTTATGGCTTAGAAAGTATTGATCAAATCCGTATGAAGTCCGCTAAGTTTACATCTCTGACCTACAATTTCGGTGAAACTAATTTTCTCATGAAGTTATAGGCCACTCCCGAGCTCACAGTTCAAAGCGAAAACTCATCAAGTCGTACGCACGAATGTTCAGTGACTTTTACCTCAGTTCTGAAGAGCAAATACGGAAGAAGAGTTTCTGAATGTGTTCAACGTCCCATTTTTCCGAAAACTCGCCACTGCAACGTCTTCTAACAAGGCTAAAATCCCCTCACATGATGTTGTTGATTGCAGACATTTTCTTTTTACAAAAATCGCTCGGAGAAAGCATAGTTCTATCATCATTCTAAGCATTTTGATCACGTTGTTTTGCTACTCCAGTCATGGCTTTGTAACTGCGACAATAATCCTTTTCCAAGAATAATTTTCTCGGAGTTTTCCGGTAGTAAAGCGGAAAATTTTGAGGGGGGTTTAATTGTGTATAGCGCCGAACTCGACTACTGACGTCCTCCGAGATAAAAGGTTACATTTGCCTCAAAATTTTACGTCGAATCTAAGGGCCGGATATCAAGGTCGGACTAACTATATGACACCATATCCACAGCGATCTACAGTTATTCTCTGAATATCGACAGGTAGTACCCCCGGGTCTGAGTTCAGCGTCTCGAACAGACTACACTCGAAAGTTATAAGAAAACGTTACCCTGATAGGAGGCATCGCACCTGGGAAAAACCATATACCATTTTTCCAGGCTTTCGTACATATATTCTTGTTTACCAAAACGTATCCATCTATAGGCGAAGCAGAAGCGGTCGGTTCAAGATCAGTATGCACGAAACTCTATGCCGCATGCTCGCCACCGGTTGAGTGAGAGCGGTCGAATTGCAATGAGGATGATGCACATTGATCTAAAACCGACCGCTTCTACTTCGCCTGTAGATGTACACGATTTGGTAAACTAGACTATATACAGTTAAAACGTTTACTCCCTCAAGAAAAACATTCATTGCTAACCCGCGGCTGGCGCGCACGGTTTAAATCTCACCGGCGGCTGATCAGATGCGCTCTTCTCTTGGCCTGAATTGATTAGCGGGCCGGCGCCCCCCTCGCCAGCCGCGGGTGGGATTTTTATGTTTTTTCTTCGAAAAACAAGTCACGGACCCGACAATAAATGAGTGTACTAAGTGTGCGCCTCTACATGTACAAGTAATGTGTGAGGAAACCTTATTGATCATTGCAATCAGTTTTCGTTCCACACTATACAGCATTTTATTCTATGATGCGTTTTGCGAATTCCAGACGGAAACAGCTCGAGGAACGATGCGTTGAACTCCAAAGTCAACTCACCGCTGCGTCTGAAATGAACGCCGAACTGGAAGAGGTGAAGCGAGCGATGATGGACGAGGTATCACGCAGAATTTCCCATCTCTTTGGTGTATTTTATCGAAGACATGAACACAAATAGTCGCAAAGTGCGAGGAGGTATAGTTACAGTCATAGATTTGTTACAACTAAACAAAGTAGCCATGAGAAATATAAAAGCAAATGACAACAATGTGCAAGAAAAACAAAAAAAAACTTTTAAACAAGCAAATATACAGAAGCAAAAGTATTGATTGATAACAGCGGAACGTTCAAAGTAAACAGTTGATAGAGACTGAGCGCCGAAGAAGTGGACTTATGGAGACGTTTACTGCGGTTGGTTAGAGTTCGCGTAATAATTTTAGTCTGATGAATGGACGGGGCTGCGACGGTAGATCACCCCGCGCGAATCGAAACCCCAATCTCCAGTGAGGCCGCCAACCCCACGTGGTCCATGCTTCAGACTAAATCGAAAACGGAAACCATACACACTAGAACTGGAGAACAATGTTGCGCCAACCAAATTTATTCCTCGTTCTCAGAATATGAACATCTGAGGACGCTCACGGATCTACAATACCCGCACTAATTTACTCAAAAAGGCCGCAAAAGTCGCGAACTCGCCCGGCCCGAAGTGACCCATTCGAACAGTGAAGGGCATATTTCGAATCAGCATCGAGAGCTCTTTCTTCTGAACTCTCGCATGTCTTACGGCCAAACAAGGCATATAGGGCTAACACAATCAATCGAGTTGGTGAAAGGAAAATTCAAGTATTTTGTGGTTATTTGACGTAATTCCTCGTCCACCTCAACAGTGTGTACATGATAGACAACAGTTTAATAAACTGTCTGCGGCTGACAGACTTTTTCTGCGAATTTTCAGTTTTTTGATTTCTAAACCCGAATATTTCACGATCGACTATGTCTGAATCCATCCATGGAGCGACTTCAAATGAGTGATCTTTGACTTCAGCCCTTCCAAGGAGGCCCGTACCCCCTCTGGGGCTGGTAATATTTGTAGCTCCTCGGTGTACATGATAAATAGTTCGGAAAACCACCTAAGATTTTTTGCCAATTATTCTTTTCAAACTCAAAAACGTGTAGTAATTATCGATAACTTGCATTTGTTTTCTGATGCCTGCCGATCCACGATCAGCCAGCCGCTTCCCGAAATTTAGTTAGAATGCTGGTGGCAAGGGCTTCCCAATGATTTAATGTTTGCTTGTTTAAGTTCGAACAAGTCCTTCTATTTCACAGATCTAAAAGAGTAATTTATCGTTAGTCCCTCACTTCGCGCCTCTGCGTCTCTGACTCTCCGCGCCCTGCACACTATACTTGTTCCAGATGGAATTTATTTCGAATATCCGACTTTTCGACTATAGTCGGATATCAGTACATTTCGAATATTCGACTTTTCGACTGCAGTCGGATATCACACCTTTCGAATATTCGACTTTTCGACTGTAGTCGGATATCACCCTTTTCGAATATTCGACTTTTCGACTGTAGTCGGATATCGCCCTTTTTCGAATATTCGACTTTTCGACTGTAGTCGGATATCGCACTTTTCGAATATTCGACTTTTCGACTGTAGTCGGATATCGCACTTTTTCGAATATTTGACTTTCAGAATAAAAAGTCTGATTTTTTTATCCGACTGGAAACAGTCGGATATTCGTCCGATTATTCGATTCGAACATGTAAACTATGCGGTATACTTGTTCCAGATGAAATTTATTTCGAATATCCGACTTTTCGACTATAGTCGGATATTGCACATTTTCGAATATTCGACTTTTCGACTGCAGTCGGATATCACACCTTCGAATATTCGACTTTTCGACTGTAGTCGGATATCACCCTTTTCGAATATTCGACTTTTCGACTGTAGTCGGATATCGCCCTTTTCGGAATATTCGACTTTTCGACTGTAGTCGGATATCGCACTTTTTTGAATAACCGACTTGTCGAATAAAAAGTCGACTTTTTTATCCGACTGAAACAGTCGAATACTCATCCGATTATTCGATTCGGAACAAGTATACTGCACACCCCCACTTTTGAAGGTGTCGAAAGCGCACTGTCTTGCCTGTCTCGCTCAATGAGCGAAGTTCACAAAAAATGGATCGATTTCTATGGGCAAGGTTTCACTCGGGAGACGACAAGAGCTTAGGTTGAAACAGTAAGAAGAGGGCAGAAAGAACAGGAAGAGAAACATGAGGGGGAGGTAATCACACGGGAGGTATCCGTGTCATCAATGGGTAGGGATGCGCTAGAAGGGGATTTAACGAGATGCATAGTCCCTAGCTCACCAGCGACTACGAACAGGTTGAAAAGGAAGTCACTCCAAGGGTTGTCTATTTACTGAAAATCAACGCCTCGAATTCAGTGGCCGCGCGCTACTTCTCGCACACGCGACCGCTTCCGCGGACCTGTGGCTCCGAAATGAAGCATTTTTTCCATTTTCCTTCTTTTTTGAGCTTCAACTAACTGTCGAGCTCCAGCGCAACGCGACGCAGCTCTGTTTCGGAGAGAAAGGTTCTAGATTGCGTACAGGTTCATCCAAGTCATCTTGCCCGCAAGGCAGGCAATCGGCAGTCCGTGAAAAATGCTCTCAGTTGTTGTGCGCGCCGTGTACGCCCTGCTGCGGCGTGGGTCGCGTCCATGACGCCGCCTGAGAGGCGCTTCCCTCAGAGAACGCCTTCGCCAGCGCGTAGTGAAGTCGGCTCCGAATTTGATGAGAATTCGTTTAAGAACGTACTTCGACTATTAACGGTTTTGTTTTTGGTTCGAATAAATGATTGATTGCGCCAGTAGTCGTCCGAGCAGTCGCGCCGCGTGCGCGACAAGCGGCGTGCGCCGCAATCCTGGTATTGACAGAGGAAGATTCGAATCACGTGACGTAGCTATTCCAAAACGCGACGAAGAAGAGTGACCGTGCAAAGCGTTGTTGCATAAATTCGACCGCATGGCGTTGCTCTGCAGCGCGGCAATCTGAATGAGCAATATGTTAAGGTCTGAAGACCGAAAATTGAAAAATGCTCCATTTTGAACCCAAAAGTCCGCGCCAGCCACGTGGGGCGCAGTCTTGATGTCGACAGATGTGTGATAGAACCGAATTACTATTGCTCTCGGAGCCAAATTGCGGACCGCTATTGCGGACTACGGTTGTTGCATTATGCGGCACGTGATAATCGTACTGGGAGAAAGGACCAAGTGGTCGCTATGCCATTTATCGCCATGCATAAAGAAAAATTTGGAAGATAATTCTTTCAAAGCCTGGCAGATTTTAACTACGTGGCTCATTAATATGAATGACTCAGGGAGTTTTTAGAGTTGGCGCGGCGCGTTTTCATGACTCATATGCGAATCGACGAGCGGCGCGTGATGAATCGATGCCCACAGAAAATACAGCATCGCGCTCTAAAAAAACATGGAACTCTAAAACAGGCCTTACCGCGTGGTATAGCATCGCATGGAGTCGTCCGCGCCGCGTTGTGATTCAGCGCTGCGGTAGGAATGAGCAAATAATCTGGGAGCCACCCCTAAAGTTTAACTCTCCACACTAAATTCGAGGCGTTGATTTTCAGTAAATAGACAACCCTTGGAGTGACTTCCTTTTCAACCTGTTCGTAGTCGCTGGTGATCTAGGGTTTATGCATCTCGTTAAATCCCCTTCCAGCGCAACCCTACCCATTGATGACACGGATACCTCCCGTGTGATTACCTCCCCCTCATGTTTCTCTTCCTGTTCTTTCTGCCCTCTTCTTACTGTTTCAACCTAAGCTCTTTTCGTCTCCCGAGTGAAACCTTACCCATGGAAATCGATCCATTTCGTGTGAACTTCGCTCATTGAGCGAGACAGGCAAGACAGTGCGCTTTCGACACCTTCAAAAGTGGGGGTGTGCAGTATACTTGTTCCGAATCGAATAATCGGATGAGTATCCGACTGTTTCAGTCGGATAAAAAGTCGACTTTTTATTCGGCAAGTCGGTTATTCGAAAAAGTGCGATATCCGACTACAGTCGAAAAGTCGAATATTCGAAAAAGGGCGATATCCGACTACAGTCGAAAAGTCGAATATTCGAAAAAGGGTGATATCCGACTACAGTCGAAAAGTCGAATATTCGAAAAGGTGTGATATCCGACTACAGTCGAAAAGTCGAATATTCGAAAATGTGCAATATCCGACTATAGTCGAAAAGTCGGATATTCGAAATAAATTCCATCTGGAACAAGTATAGTGTGCAGGGCGCGGAGAGTCAGAGACGCAGAGGCGCGAAGTGAGGGACTAACGATAAATTACTCTTTTAGATCTGAGAAACAGAAGGACTTGTTCGAACTTAAACAAGCAAGCATTATACCATTGGGGAGCCCTTACACCAGCATTCTAAATTTCGGGAAGCGGCTGGCTGATCGTGGATCGCCAGGCATCGGAAATCAAATGGAAGTTACCGATAATTACTACACGTTTTTGAGTTTGAAAAGAATAATTGGCAAAAAATCTTAGGTGGTCTTCCGAACCATTTATCATGTACAGCGAGGAGCTGAAAATATTACCAGCCCCTGAGAGGGACTACGGGCCTCCTTGGAAGGGCTGAATTCAAAGATCGCCCATTTAAATTCGCTGCGAACCACTTTTCACGGTCTAAGTTTTCTACGTTTTCCACTATGGATGGATTCAGACACAGTTGATGAGAAAACATTGCTACTCTCTGTAAATCTAATCAAGAGGAGGCTTGTGGTTGTAGAAATGGTGAAATATTCGGGTTTAGAAATTCAAAAAACCGAAATTTTGCAGAAAAAGTCTGTTAGCCGCAGACAGTTTAATAAACTGTTGTCTATCATGCACACACTGTTGAGGTGGACGAGGAATTACGTCAAATAACCACAAAATACTTGAATTTTCGTTTCACCGACTCGATTGATTGTGTTAGCCCTATATGCCTTGTTTGGCCGTAAGACATGCGAGAGCTCAGAAGAAAGAGCTCTCGATGCTGATTCGAAATATGCCCTTCACTGCTCGAATGGGTCACTTTGGGCCGAGTTATGACGAAAAGTCGCAAAGGTCGCGAGTTCGCGACTTCTGTGGCTTTTTTGAGTGAATTAGTGCGGGTATTGTACTTGAGTTTAACCTGGCGAAAACTGCAATCCTTTCTAGAAACTCGCTTCCAAACTAGCCTGTTCAACCTTTCCAGCTTTTTAGGAGGTATACGGTTAAGAGGAGCCTCTGCTGCAAGTTTCGCCTCTTTCGCCATAGCACTGGTTTGACAGTTTAGATGACGCGCTCACGAAAATTCTCGTTTTTTTACCCGTTTGCCTAAAAGGGAGACTCTTTCCCCACGCTCATACAAGCTCGCGCGTGGCCTATGGCGTACGGAGCAGGGGTGTACGGCAAAGGAATTTGAAATTTCGGCAAACGCCAACAGCAACGGCAAACCCCAAAAATGACCGGCAAACGGCAAAACGGCAGACGGCAAAATCTGTTTTGTGCTATAATACTCCAACATTTGCGTACAACGGAGGGTTGCCAACTTCAGGTGGAGTCTTGGGATGCAATTTTAATATGTTCTAGGGGGAGGACAGTGTTCCAGTATCCCATGCTCAGGATCTGCTGAATGCCTCAGGCAGATCCCTAAAAATTTGAAAATCTGATCAAGTCCAGAACAGTTCGGCCGAAGCGAGTAGAGCCGATTTAACGATTGAATTACCTTTAGATGTGTTCAGAATAGATGTAGAAAATTTTGGTGCATTGATTCTGTTTAGATCAGAAATTATGCATTGTTGCCCAAATTCTGATCTATTCTGAACATACACAAAGGTAATTCAATCGTTAAATCAGCTCTACTCACTTCGGCCGAGCCGTTCTGGCCTTGTTCAAATTTGGACCTTTTTAGGGACTGCCTGAGACACTTATCAGATTCTGCGTGTGGGATATTGGAACACTGTCCTCCCCTAGAACATATTAAAAGTGCATCCCGAAACTCCATCTGATGTAGGCAACCCTTCCTTGTTAGTCATGTCGTATTCCATGCAATATCTGCCAGTTACTATGAGCCTGACGTTTCGAAAGCCTTCACAGGAAAAAAACCCTATACATTAGAAGCTACTTGAAACCCTAAGGTGATGAGGAGTCACTACCAAGATCAACAAGGCTGTAAGCTTCTCCATCGCCGGCTATAATTCTGTTAATTCCTCTCCATTTGAAGTTTGCGTACAAATCAATGCTTGGAATTCAAAAGATGGGCGTCTTCTTGAGCAGTGCAAAGTGTGACAGGGCCGCAAAGGATTTTCTGAAAGGTGCTTGCGGCCAGCGCGTCCCAGCCTAGTCGATCCGGGGAAGATCAGCAAACCGTAAGCAAGCTTGGTGCGATGGGAGTTTTCGCCGACCCAAAGATTGTAGACGATACTGGTACCACAATCAGGTGGGAATAGAAGGGTGAATGCGCGATGATTGGTTGGGATTGATGGCGAAAGACAGTTCACACCACGATCAGCAGCGCGCGGTTTAGCTTATAACCGGAGTCACAGTTTTTGCTGTTAGAAGCAAGTATTAGGCTCAAGAATTTCATTTCGCTCGCTTCGAACTACGATTGAATGGTTACCCTTGTGAGGCTACAAGAATGGAGTGAGACTAGTCTAGTTGATTAAAGTGCTCACGGTAAAAGCAGCTTTCGAATTTTCAGATCGAGAGCTCCGAGGGGCATGTTGATCGATTGCACAGAACGAGGGGCGTTTGACTGGTACATGCGACGCGCACGACGGAAGTCCGCCGCGCTCACTTCGTCTCTGGAGCGCCGCGTGCAGTGTGCTAGCCAGCTGGACTGCTCTTGGACTCTTCCCTTTCTGCGTATTCGGCCTACAAGCTGGCACGAAGCCAATTACAGCAACGATTTCGGCTAGAAACAAGCGAAAAATCGCTTCATACGGTCCCAAAACTTGAATGTGGTTTACCCGCCCAACTCACCTCCCCTGTGGCTACCGAGGAAAAGGGTGGAGCGATTAGACTACGTTCAAGTTTCGGGCCGTATATTGCTATTGGTTGCTCGTTTTGAACCGGTTTCCCACACTGTCGGTGCAATGGGTCTCTGACCCTTGGATTTCTGGTGAAAAGTTGAATGCGGTTTTAATCGTTGCCTTCGAAGATATTTCATTTTTTCTTCTTTACACCATTTCCAAGCAAACCCAGCCCTGTCTTCAAGTCAACCTATCATTTCAGCTAATGATCTCGAAATCAAATATGTTATTGACCACTGCCTTTAACTGTGAATATTGTTCAACTTTTAAAGAGCCGGACATAGTGTTTACAGAATCGATAATTCTCCTATCCCAATTATTACCATCAGCCAACCAACCGACGATGTGTGGGCCTATATACATGAGTTCTGCACTGGTTCATATGTCTGAATAAGGCTGCTTTTTCGCTACAGCTTAGATATGACTAGGTTTTGTAATCTTAGAACTTGCAGTAGTCGGTATGCGTCTGAAAAAAGTTTTTTTTGCAATTTTGGCATTCTTAAAGGGTTAAGAATTTGATGATTAAAAAAGACATCTGGAGGCACCCAAACAATTTAGAACTCGAACGAACCCCTCTGATTACCCAGTCGAGATGTTTTCATAAGTTACCGATTGAAAGGGTACACTTATGCAATGAATGAGCCGGAGCCAGAAGCTGGAATTAGTCAAAATAATTATTTGTAGCAGCTTCGAATCGCTGATCAGCACGGAAACTGCGGTGAGGGCAAATCCTGTTGTTTCGACGAACTTTTGCTGAAAATTTGCCGTTTTAGACGAAAATTCCGTCAAACGGCGACGGCAACGGCAAACCCCAAAAATGGCCGGCAAACGGCAATTGCCGCACACCCCTGGTACGGAGGCTTCACAATTCCATGAAAATCTCTGAATTGACGTTTGAAAGTGTTATCTCCTCAATAAATTATTAAATACTACATAGTACCAAGTTCTTTGAATAAAGCTCCAGATTTGTTTTGTTTTGTTTTGTTTTCCTTATTACGTCACTTGAGGCAAACGTCATATACATACACATAAATATACACATGAACATACATAAATAAAAATAATAAAAGTAATAAAGTAGATCGGCTGCAAAAAAACTTACAATTATTCGTATCCCACAACGTCAACTGTTTTCAGATCGCCGAGTTGAAGAAGTGTTACCAGGAGGATTTGGAAAACACAAGAGTCATAGATAATTCGGAGCTAAATCAGGTTTGCTTCTGAACATATTTTGGTGGTGTGCTTCTTCTCGGCCCTTGTCTTCGCGTCATAGCCAGCATGGGCAAAAAAATATTTTTAGGTTCGATCCGATTTGGCGGAAGCGCGGGCAGAATTGGAAAAGTTACGGGAAGAAAATGTCAGACTCAAAGAGTCTCGAGGCACTGAGACGACAAACGAATGAGTTTTATTTGTTAATATTTGAAAACGGTTTTGAGATGTTCCTTGTCTGTAAGATTTCGCCAGATTGACATAAAGTATTTGATACTTTCCTTTGCTCTTGCAGTTTCGAAACCTGCTGGAGAACTCACTATGAACAGTTGCAACAGAAATTCATTCAAAAATGAATTTTGACGTGGTCGCAGAAGCGTTGAAGATGAACCACGTAGTGGACGATGAAAACAACACCAGAAATCATTGAGCAAGTACTTTATATTGTTAGTAAAGATCCAAGTTTGACTAAGAGTGAAATTGCTAATACCATAGGCATCTCAGATGAACGAGTACTCCATATTTTACGTAAACGATGAAAACTCCCACGTATCTATGATATTTATGTCTTGAAGGCAGTGCTCGCGATAGATCTCGTTCTTTGAGTTTTCAATGAGAAACACAACGGTGGCAAATTCTGGAAGGGATAGGACCGAAAAACGCATCGAAAACGGGCCAGAAATCGATAAAAAACGTTGGCGAAGTGAAGATTCCATTACCCCAGTACGCCTGCCCTTATCCCGCTCCGCCCCATTCTGACGAGCTGGTGGGTGCCGAAAAACTTCGCCACGTCCTGCCTAAAAAATTCGCGCAGATTTTGCCATTAGCGCGTGCTTGCGGAAACTAGCAGGTAGCGTAACCTAGTCTACGCCCTGGACGTTAGAAACCGCTATTTTAGCTTATTCTGAGCGCTTTTCTTAGCTGTTTCTTCACCATTCGTTAGCTCACGACCCGAAAACCCAATTTTTGAGTCAAACTCGAATTATGTCAATCCATGTACTCTGCGGAAACATTTAAAGCCGAACCAACATACTAGTAACGTTGGTAGAGTGCGGTAGCCATGTATGGTTGCCGTTTTCGATTTAGTCTGACGCATGAACCAGGCGGCTGGCCAAGCGGGGTTGGCGGCCTCACTGGAGAATGGGGTTTCGGTTCTTGCGGGGTGATCTACCGTCTCAGCCCCGTCCATTCATCAGGCTAAAATTATTACGAGTCGGCACGAAAAATCTACATACAGTCGGCACGAATCGCACTGATTCTCTGGGTTCCTTGTTGCGTGTTCTTGCAATCGCAGTGCATATATGGTATAACTTATGTCCATCAGCTCTGACACCGTAGCAGCGGGCTACCCGATGGAGCCTCAATGGCTGCGTGCGGTCACGGCGCGTGCTCACTCGTGCTAGATAGCCAGCGATAGGATAGATAATGCGAGGTCAACGAATACGAGGAATTGTCGGAAAAAGCTTCAGAGAAAGGTTATTTCTAATATCGCAAGCCATCTAGTAGAAGTGAGCACTAGAGTGTTGGAACGAATAATTTTTCTTGAATATTCGAATAAACGAATAATTCGAATAATCCACTTCCTTGAATATTCGATTATTCGAATAAACGAATAATCCACTTGTTTGAATATTCGATTATTCGAATAAACCGAATAATCCACTTCTTTGAATATTCGAATCTTCGAATTATTCGAATATTCGAATATTTTTCGAATATATTCGAATAAACGAATTTTCGGGCAACACGCTATTGAGTACTATCCCATTCTATCCAGCATTCAAACCCGTAGAAGACGTCGTTTTTCGTTACAGAATTCTTGATGACGAGGGTGGGTGATCGATTTTGCCATATCTCGTATCGACCCGTCGGGGTAGAAGTCAACAGCATCAATTACCCACTCTTGACCCGAAATCTCCGGTTCTTTCGATGAATTTTCAAAGAAACGATTTCCCTATGGACAAGTCATGAATTTTCCAGGCCTGAGATCAACTTCCCTGATCTCGTCGCCGCTAATCAATGACCGCTTAGCTAGGCGTACCAGAACTCGATAATTCAGTTCACAGTATCTTATGAATTTTTGAAGGATACTGTGAACTATCTTTTTGCTGCTTGGAAGAAATTGAAGAAGTGAGCTTGGAATGAGGTCGACTTGCGTACCAAGTTCAACGCATTCTCCACATGTCTGAAGCCTAGCCTGAGCGCTGATGGAAGTGAGCTACTGTCAGCATTTCCGGAGCACCCCGTATATTGACGTTTTAGTTGAGTTTGAGAAATCCGGACCTCACACGCAGCTTTGTGCTGCTAATCGTCTAACAAGTGTGTTTCGTGCAGACTCCACTCGACCTTTCGAACATCATTCTCCTCAGAAAAAATCGACAAAGCTCGGGAAACCAAAAATTGAGACCCTGAATATGTTCGGAAGTCCGAGTTTAAAAGAAGTTGAATTTTGTCATTCGAAATGTGGATGTGAAAAAAAATTCGAGTTTGCTAAGTGTACTCAGAATTGAAACAAAATGGCTACAGAAGCTTTAGTACTCTTGACCTCGGACGCGATAAGGTTTTTTAAACATCAAACCAGCTGGCGGCTATCAATTTGCCCAAGTATGTGCTCTGTAAATCGTTTTCTGGAGCAACCTACTGTCCTTATCTGAGCAAAATCCGGTTCGCACTAGCGAACAACCGCTTCTGCAGTACGCGTCGCGAAAATAGTGTGCCTGACCTAAGTGGGAGTGCACCACACGCCATAGAAAGTGTGAGGGACCCAAGTGGGCGCGCGCCGGACGCCGTAGAAAGTGTTCAAGACCCTAGTGGGAGTGCGCCAGACGCCATAGAAAGCGTGCGGGACCCAAGCGAGAGTGCGCCGGAAGCGCTAGAATATGTGCGGCACCCAAGTGGGAGTGCGCAGGACGCCCCAGAAGGTGTGTTGGAGCCAGGTGGGAGTGTGCCGGGCACCATAAAAGCTGTGCGGGACCCAAGTGGAGTCGCGCGGGACGCCGTTGAAAGTGTGCGGGACCCACGTGGGCCGAGCGCCGTATGAAATGTGAGGGACCCAAGTCGGAGTGCGCAGAACGCCGTGGAAAGTGTGTGGAACCGAAGTGGGTGAGCGCAGAATACCAAAATCATTTTGTGCTTTCATGAAAGAGCGTGAGCCTCCTCCTTCCTCACGTCCCCTCCCCCTAAGAAACTCATTTCAACTGCTTAGTTGTTTATTCGCACTAACTTATCGAAATCGGGTTTATATATCATGGAAATGAGAGTTAATCAGAATCTGCATCCAGGAAACACAAACATCATTCTGGGGTGCGTTCCAAGAATGTTCCCACGACGCTTTGGGAGGAAAAATAGCCGTTTCATGAACAAATTTGCTTCCCTTGGCTACGAGTTATAACTGTAAATTGCCTCCACGCGGCAGTGGCTATGTTTCCATGGACGTGTTTCGCCACGGGAACCTTCTTGAAACGCACCACTGCTTCATTAGGCAATAGAAGTAGCAGTAGCAGGGTGTCGGTTTGTCATGGGGACGCTTACTAAATCTCAAACAGCGGTTGTCCTTATCATGACAGAAATGAATATAAATGAACTACCACTTCAGGGCCTCATGAAATTAAAGAAGGGCTGGTGTGTCACTGTACAGAAAAGGAGGGTAACACTGTTTGCATGTTTGGAATGCTTTGTAATTTCTTTAATTGTTATCGCCGAAACCAGCTTATGGGCCTGCTCTCAGCCGGCCGCCAGCAGCAGCCGCTGTACTGTGCTTATCTGGGTCAAATTCCGGTCCGCATTTGCGTCTCGACATGCTTTGCGGCCGCACGCGCTCGAGTCAATCGAGTTTCCAGCTCCAAAGCCGACTCGATATGGCTTTTTTATACAGTTTTTTTCAATTTTGTTTAGTTTCCAGTCTCTAAAACCCACCTAGAGTCAACAGATCGGCAGCTGCGGCGCTGGAAACTCTTCCGACTCAAAAGCGCGCGCCCGCAAAGGGTGTCGGAAGGCGATTGCGAACCTAAATTTGACCCAGATAAGCAAAGTACTTTGCAAGGGAATACGATTCTAGGAACGAGAAGCAGGCGTGTGAACTTCTGTACTCAATCTCACATAGTGCTAACGAATTTCGGTTTATTTGCCTTAAACTCAAGATGCCGGCGCAGCCGGGCCCCAGCGGCAGATACTGTACAGTAGTGTACATACTTGCTATAACGTATACATTCCATCCGAAATTTTTCGGAAAAAATCTCTATCGCGACTTTCCTTCACTTATTCGGATTATTTGCTTACAAGAAGCACATTTTCTAATGCATCAGAATTTAAATATCACCATATCACTACTCGCAATTCAAATAAAAGTTTTGTCTGCGAGCAAATCAAAATTACGGCACAAATTTAAATTTCGGATCGGATAATCGGATAATTTCGGATAAACTAAAATCATTGAGCGTTGAGCAGTAATTTGGCCGCAAAATTCATATCATACGAATGGTACAATGACTTTTGATGGGAAAAGGTTCTCTTTTTGGGAAATGAAACTAAAGTTGAAGAGAGGAAGCTGTTTTTGTTTTCATCCGAAAACGATCGGATGGAATGTATACTATAACGATATATTTATGAGCTGCTGAAGAATTGGTAGAAATTACGATTCATTACTCTAAGATGTTTGAAATGTAAAATCAGTGCAATATGGTTTGCGACCTTGTCGAATATTCAAAGTATTCATGCTGAATATTCGAATATTCGAATAAACCGAATATTCCACTTCTTTGAATATTCGATTATTCGAATAAACGAATATTTTACTTTTTTGAATATTCGAGTATTCGAATAACCCGAATAATCCACTTCTTTGAATATTCGAATATTCGAATTATTCGAATATTCGAATATTCGAATTTTATTCGAATAAACGAATATTCGGGCAACACTCTAGTGAGCACGCGGCGCGACCGCCGGCCGATGAGTCTCGATCACGTAGCCCACTACGGCGGTGTCATAGTTTATGTGGGGATAGGGACTCTACACACACCGAGGGAGGAGTTTTCCCGTTTTTGCAGTTCGAAACGCCACGCCACTCAAAGCAAGCGAAGTGGTCCCGAGTGGACATAGAGCCGCACTTCACGAGACAACTCCTCTCTGAGTGTGTAGAGAGCCCCTATCCCGTTTATGTGCACCGAGTTTGCGCCAAAGCGCTATAAGGAACTTAAGTAGCACTGCCAGCCTTGCCGAGTGTAGGTCATGACGCTCTACCCCTTTCATTTGTTTCATCTTGAAAAGTATTCTATGAGACCAGTGAACTAGAGAGTTAAATTTATTAAACGAATCACACCATCACGACAAAGCCTTCTGCTTTTTCTGATTTTGTTATGTCTGAAGTGGAATAGGGGCATAGCGACGAAAAGAATAGAACAGAAACATCAAATGAGCTATCTGTCTTTGAGGATGATGTAGCCATTTCCACTAGTCACACCTGATTCTTCGAAAAATCTTCTCAAGAGTTGAATTATTTGATATCAAGATTATCAGTTAGTCATTTCTCTCTCTCTCTCTCTCTCTCTCTCTCTGTTACGAATCACCCCCATCGAGATTCCTGCAAATAATAAATGTTCGTTAAAGCAATTCTTAAAAACAGGTTTAGCGAAAAAAAAACCTTTTGAGCTCTCTTCATGAGAATGTAGATTTGAGCATTACAAAAGAAAAAAGTGAAAAACCCCCGAAATTCGGGGGGAAACGCTCAAAAACAAGGTGTAACGGCTAATTACCGGTGTAGGCCGGCCTCCTAATTAACGAGATTTTCATAAATGCTCAATTATCATGCTTTTATTTTGCTTTTAAAGGGCTCAGCAATCTCCAGAAATGCTCAGAAATTACTTTAGAATCATAATAAAAGTTGACAAAGCAGGCTTTTACACAAATCTCGATAATTGGGGGCGGGAGGACACCAAGCAATATTTTGCTCCTGAGCGTTTTTCTCCAACTTTTCACTTATTTTCTTTTTTTTTTTGATCGCAAGATCTACCATTACATGGGTATAGCACAACAACCGATTTCTTCGAGAGCCCTGCCTTTCAAAGCATAACAGGCAAGCTTAATTTTGGAGTTACAGAGTGGGTATTGGAAAGGCATCGTTCACGAAAATTTCAACACATTTTCCTGCTCAGATATCTAGTGAAATTTGCTGCGAGCACAACCACCTGTCTTCTAAGAGTCTACAGAGAACCTGCCGCGAACATCTCGCTTACGCGAAAGAGGAATCGGGAGGAAGAGAGAACCTTGGACAAACGAATGTTCTGTTTCGAGTTTCGCTGCGCCAGAGCTCTATCGCCAATCTGCTAGACATGTTGAACACCCCAGAGTCCGCATTGTATATGGGAAACGAATCTGGCACTAGGGTTGCTCCAGCTGCTCCTTCAGTAACCTGGGTTGGCCGCGCTCTAGTGCAACACTGAAGAAACACTAGTCTAGCAATAGCATTCTTTCTGTCTGTCAGGGAAAGGGAAGAGAGAAGACGGTTTAGGGTTGAAGAGAGAAATTGAGAGATTTCAAGTACACGTTTTTCAGCGATCCTTTGGAGGTTCTCTGCACCGTAAATCTGCCTCAATCCTGTCATGAACCGTTACGTGATAGATTCGCGACTCTGAGATCGACTTTCGTGCAGGATTGCGGAGCCGTAAACCTTCCTTAAACCAGCCGAGTCGGTGCCTTAAACCTGCCAGGTCGCAGCCTGATAGGCTACGACCCGGCCGGTTCGTGGTAGGATCACGGAACATCCCATTAGATTCGGCCGTAGCCTCACTCGATCGAGACCTATCAACCGGCCTCAAAATATAGAAAAATTGCCCTTCTCTCAGCCGTCCCGTATTGCCCTAGATCGTTCGTAATCCCAGTCGGTCGATATGCTTCTATATACTAATATTAGAAATTTAATGGTAAATGTAAACTATACTCTGTTTATCTTGAATCGCACAAAACACGGCCCGCCAATAGTCCTCTAATTGGCCTGCTAGTACCGTAGCGTACGTCCACGACGCGTTCTCGGCAGACCCGGGTGGCAGCGTGGGTGGCGGAGTGACGGCATTGACGAATCGATCGCTCTGCACCCCGGTTGCACACCCGGGTCTACCGAGAACGCGTCATGGACGTACACTACGGTACTAGCGGGCCAATTAGAGGACTATTGGCGGACCGTGTTTTGTGCAATTCAAGATAAACAGAGTATAAAAAAATAGAGTGAGGAGAGGTATTTCGCCACGACAATGTTCATTTAAATCAACAAAGTTGATCAAAAACACTAACTCTGACACCGCCGTAATGAGCTACGCAGTCGAACCTCAGCGGCTTCGGGCGGCCTCTCCACGTGCCCACTTGTGCTAGATAGCCTGTAATAGGATAAATAATCAGACGTCGAAGAATACTAGGAATAGTCGCGGAATGCTCCCAGGATAAGATATTTATTCTGTTGCAGAGTATCTACCAGAAGAGAGCACGCGACGCGACCGCACGCAGCCGGTCAGGCTTAATCGTCTAGCCCACTACGGCGGTGTCAGGGTTTAAGTGCAAAGAGCCCCATATCGCGCGGCAAGGCGGCCTATTATGAATCGAGCATTTTAATGATTTCAGCTTGTACTCTTTCAGTGCATGCATGGAAAAACGCAGGAGGAGAGAAAGAAAGTTGTCAAACAAGCTTCTTACAAATTCACCTTTAATTCAGGAGAACAGACACTTCGATTTTTCTACGGTTGCTCCTTTCAGACATCCCCTTTTGCCTTCTACCCAGCGCTTAGCATGCACCCCTTTGAGGGTTCCCGGGACGTGTGACAAGTCCTGACAGGGGCCAAATAATCCCACTACGTGCCGTCCGGGTGATGGTCGTAGTGTATTCCTTCCAACCGCAAGAGAGGTGGGGAAAATCCGTGTTCCTTCCAGTCACGCGCTTGTCTCCTTCCCCGACCGTCCAATCACGCGAGCTGCACATCCGCCATTTCCCCGCCTCTTTCGCGGTCAGAATACATTACGACCATCACCTGGGCCATCATATTTTCCTTCCGTAGGGAGCTGAGTAGGGTCAGGCGTGGCAGTGGGATCGGTCGGTGGAGAGTGCGGGCTCTATCCCAGCGCGTGATTAGTCATTGCGGCCCCTCTCACCGAACGGATGTTCGAATTCTCCCCATTCATTCTCTAAATTATTTTTCCATTGCTTTTGAATACATAAAATATTTATCAATATTTTCCTTGTTTGCTGGCTCTTTCTCGGTTGGAACAAGAGCTAGGGGTCTCAAACTCAAGCTGTGAATAAAACTAATTAGGAGCTTCAAAAAACCTCATATGGACAGGATCTGCGAGAAAAAGTTTTTTCTCAAAGCTGACAGCTCAAAGTCGTGAAGAGATTTTGGGCCTTCCTGACGCGAAAAATGATGCATTAATCTGCTTTTTCTTCTTGAGGTGTTATGAGATAAGAAGTTGCTCAACACAAAAAGTTGTACTAGAAAATGTCGCGTAGTCCTTTCCGAGAGTGTTTGCCAAAAATTTTTCTCAATTGGACAGCAGTATGTAGTTTTAGGGGTCCAAACCCTATTGAACTAATTCAGACATCTCAGTGGCTCGTTATCGGTTAAATCAAGAGCTAAGGGTCTCGAACCCGGCTGTAAATAAAACTAGTAAAGCGCTTTGAAAAAAACCCCATATGGACAGAGTCTACGGAGAAAAGTTCTCTCTCTCACTTTATTACAAAAAGAAGAGAGGAGTTTTTTTTTTTGGATACCAGGAAAGTAGGTCCTAAATTGCTGCAAATGTTTCAGAAATCATTTCTGTATAGGTAATAAGGCGACTTTTTCCGGCCTTGACCACCTACGGACTTGGTACATTTTTGGATATCATCCTGGTAGAGTGAAGCATCTCCACACCGCACTTTGGGGATGAGGTTCCGCGAGCAGCCAGACGGTAGGATAGAAATCGGTTTCTTCTTATAGGCAGGGTTCTCGATAAAATCGGTTGTAAAGCTATCCTCATGGAATTGTAAATCTGGCCATCACAAAAACGAAAATGAGTAAAAAAATTGGAGAAAAAACGCTCAGGAACCAGTTACGGCTTGGTCTCCTCCCGCCCCCAAATATCGAGATTTGTGTAAAACCCTGTTTTGTTAACTTTTATTTTGCTTCTAAACTAACTTCTAAACATTTCTGAAGACTACCGATTACTTTAACAGCAAAATAAATGGCGGATAAGCAAGCACTAGTAAAAATCGCGTTAATTAGGGGGCCGGCCGACACCGGTAATTAGCCGTTATCCTTTGTTTTTGAGCGTTCTCCCCCGAATTTCCGGGTTTTTTCACTTATTTTCACTTTAGTGATGGCCAAATCTACGTTTTCATGAAGAGAGCTCAGAAGTCGTTTTTATCGCAAACCCTGCCTTGAATCGCAACCTTTATGTCACAATCACTTTGTTTTCTGCCAATAACACTATGTTACAATTTTTCACTTTTTTTCTGTTCCTGGGTTGAAATAAAATTTTCCTAACCCGTTAGGTCTATAACAGACAGAAAATCGCTGTTATCCCAGGAAAACTTCGCTTTTGTGACAATGACAATGACATTCGGAAAAACGCGTGTTCAAGTGAGGCAATTTTTGTTTCTGGCTTCTGAGTGTTTTATTTCAAAAGTTTATGTCTAATGTATGTGGAAAATGACTTCATTCAGCAAAAACGTTGCTTACACGATGACAGCATGAAGAAAACTCCCTTTTTTGAAAATTGAAAGATTTTTATTCAGTTTCGGCACTGTGATCACGTAAAAACAAAAAATGCCCAAGGAATAGACAAACACAGTCGGAAACCACTCAACAAGGTTCAGAAATGTGTAGATTTTTTGGACTTACGATCGTACTGTGAATCACTCCCATGAAGTTGCACCCTAATGTAGTCCCCCCCCCCCTCATAGTTTCGTTATACTGTCCTTGGTAACGACGTTCAAAGTTCAATGTATCTCGCTTCGCTCCTCGGAGCAAGCACCCACGTAATCCTTGAATTTGTCGAGAAGCGAATCAAGGATATGAACTTTCAGAGACATTCTGCATCCCATTTTGGCGTAATTCTTTATGGAAGTGCACCAACTCCACATAGCTTTAAGCTTTGTGATCACCTAAGAAGAAGTGAACAATTGCAACGAAATTGCTCGAAGCCGTTCTCTCCGTCCTGTTCAACGGCTTTGCAAAATCCTCTTATTTTATGATCCTCTTGATCTGTGGTCCGACAAATATACCGGCCCTGACCTTATCCTCGGGCAGAGAGTCGTTACCAAGGACAGTATAACGAACCATGATGAAAGACTATAATTGGGTGCAACTTCGAAAGAGTGATTAATTCACGGTACAATTGTAAATCTAGAAAATCTACACATTTCTGAACTTTGTTGGGTCCTTTCCGACTGTGTTTGTATATTCCTTGTGCATTTTTGTTATTACCTGTTCATAATTCCGAAAATGAATGGAAAATTTTCTATTTTCACAAAGAACGGGTTTCCTTCGTGCTGTTGTAGTGTAAGCGAAGCTTCTTCTCAATGAAGTCATTTTTTCACATACTTTGAACATAAGCAATTGAAATATAATACTTAGAAGCCAGGAACAAAAATCGTGTTACATAGTGTTATGTATGTTGAATACGTCAACTTTCACGAAGAGTAACCATATCAAATCATTTTGTGAACAGATTTGAAGGGGTTTCCAGAAATAACGTTTCCCTGTTTATAAATAGCCAAATCACGAGCGCTATTAGCTTTCTGATTTCCTCAGCAAGAGATCGTTCGATTTTTTTTCTTTCAAAAAATCGTTTGCTAAGTTTACTCACAATAGAAACAAAATGACTATGGAAACATTGGAAAAAAATCTTGTCCGGGGTTGTGAAATTTCTAAAGTTTTCAATTCTTGTTGTTGCAATTTATCCATATTGCATTTTTATTTGTATGTTCACATTTCGGGGGCCAAAAATGATAAAGAAATAGGAAATTGAAATGAAGGCAAATTAAATCCTAAAATTTTAAAAAGAAGTATGGGAAATTGTGTATTTTTCTGAGCGGAGCAGATCATTATTTCTACTCGCACGCGACCCAATTCTGGGGCCGTATGCAAGAACGCGCCGGCTGGGGCAGGGGCAGTGCAGTTGGCACCTTTGAAGATCGCCGTTGCTCACAAGACAGGACACGTCTATCGTGGTTGGTCACAATTCAAGACGCGTATGTCGTGCCCCATCGCTGTGCCCTAGCCGCCCCAGCTAGGAGATTGGAGCGGCCGAGGGCAGCGAAAAGCGCTGCTGGGGCACGCCAAGCGTGTCTTGACTTGTGACGTACCACGATAGACGTGTCCTGTCTTGTGAGCAAGGGCGCTCTTCGAAGGTGTCGACTGCACTGCCCCTGCCCCTCCCCGGCGCGTTTTTTGCACACGGCCCTGCGCCCCACCCCCCCTTCCACCCCCCGACGTGGTTTGCCGAACTGCGCCCCAACCCCCCCCCCCCATCTTCCACACTGGGGTCATCCCAGTGTAGGCTCGGCCCTGGAGCTGAGAAAAAAGTATATTATGTCCTCGGGCATCTACTTCAGTAGAAACTTTCCTTCTTCACGGTAATGCCGATAAAGGTTTTCTACACTAACCCCCAAAGGCAGCTCAACCCTCAAAACTAGTCAAACGCAAACTGGTCGTACGAATGACACTTGGAAGAACGCCAGATTCTCTCATCACTTTCGGTAACACTAGAAGCATTGGAGTTGCATAAGTAACTCAAGGACTCCAAACGAAGGAACCTTCTCGATTTTCGCTCTTGCTGACTGCATCTACAGCCATGGCGAAAATCGGCTCCTTTTAATCCTTTTGCCCAAGATTGATTAACCGAATCCTATGGTCGTTCAGTGGAGAAATGTCCTTCAAGGGTCACGCACAATGTTGAAGTGCGTTAGAAAAAGCAGCCCTCTCAAAACTTTCTCAAGGTAGTCAGTGGGATTTCTCAGGTTCGAAAAACTTCAATACCACCCGAGACGTGAGCGAAGAAGCAATGGGTTTCTAGTGTTGGCGCAATCCTCTAGACCTTTCAGCCTGGTGTTCCGGCTGGAAGGTTGTTCAAATATGCGCTCTGATAAGGTATGATTCAAGACCAGCTTATCGCATGGTAGAAGTGCAAACCCCTCGCACTTCAACCAGGAATAAGAATAGGGTTTAGAGATGTTTGCAGAAATAGGTACAGATCTCAATCGTGCACACAGTATAAGGTGATTACAAAAAATATGTTATTGAAAAAATAACGATGATGCATTGGCAGAGGTAAGATGGAAGAGCGAAATTTGAAGGCAGTGTTCACCATAAAAATCGTTTTTCTGCTTTTCCGCCTATCTTGGAGACTGTCCCATGCTGATTCCAATGATGTTTTTGGAATCGTACAATACCTTCTGGAAACTGAGTTATGGTACCTCAAAGATTGAGCTAAGGAAACATAGTGGACGAGTTGTCCGAGGCTTGTAACTTTCGTCTTCTGCAGCCGATGTATGCGAGCTGACCTGAGTAAAGAGAGAAGTTGAGAATGAAGGGAAGAACGGGGCTATTAATCGGAAACCATCGCTCATCTCACAATCTCGAGCAATCATTTGTTCACGTCGTTGGGCGTGGAAAGTGCATCTGGGTGTGGCGAGCTGATGGGTGTCCAACTTTGGGGCCGTAGGGGACCGTTCCAAGCTCATATTTTTCAGTTTTTTCAACGTTAGGGTTGCGATAGGCCCCGCAGCTGCCGATCTCTACCAAAAAATCAGACATGGTTTTTATCGTGGACACTGCCTTTAATATTAACAGATGGACACGACAAAACGATTTTTTGGAAATAGACAGGGGGAGCGTTCCATGAGCATTTCCATGGCGAATTGTTTCCATGAAATCGTAACCACGGCGACGTGGAAGCGTTTAGCAGATAAAATTTGCAACCATGAGAGGCAGATTTGTCCATAAGAAGGCTATTTGTCCTCCCATAGCGTCGTGGGCACATTTTTGGAGTTCACCCCAGGAACTCTTTTGAAATAACGTTTCCGCCACACGAGCGTTTGATAGCAATCCACTTCCTGAAGAGCCTATGCGCAACAGATCGCACCTATTACGGTCGTTGTGCCTGATACCACGCACAGTCTTTTTTGATCAACTCGTAGCAGTGAATCATGGTTCAAGAGTAAGACCACTCGTAAATTGTACTAGATGCCAGTCTCGGTTCAGTGAGGTATAAGCCACTTCGAGCCAAGAAAAGGGCACACGATGAAAATCCCGTGGACCGGCCGACCCATTGGTTCACCCCACAAACGTCATGTAACAGTTGTCCACCGTTTGTTTCACCAGAAGAACAGTTGCCGAGTTTTTGAATACTTTTTGAATAAGGGTTCAGACATCCAAGCATAAGCATTGAACCATCCTATTTTTAAAGAGTTCTCGGTACGAGAAACAGAGAAAAAGTCACTTACCTAAAAAGGCGTAATTAATTATTCTACAGTTCCCCTTGACAGCCTCTTTTCCGATATTTCAGAGTTTAGTTTGGAATTCCCTATCAACCTTTACTTTAAAGACTAACCTTCTCAAAAACATCGGAAACTAAAACACTGTTTTTATCGTGAACCCTGCCTTTAACTATGTTAAATCTACCGGAAGTGTTTTCATCCTCATCCTTTATGATCCAGTTTGAAAAAGCGTGTAGGATACTGTCTAGCCTAGTAATTTCGGAATTTGTGGCACTCGAGAGCGCCGACCTTCTCATATCACTTCACGAACGTCACTCATTGATATTTGTCCAGCTGACTCGAACAAAAATAACAAGGAGCATCGATTTTGTCTTGTTTCGCAACGGCAAATGTTCGTAGAGTCGGCATGCATCCTAGTGATACTTTGTGTTCTCCATTGAAGGTTGGCGCGAACTCGGTGCACCTATAGCATATGGCACCAGCATATGATATAGCATATGGCACCGAGTTCGCGCCAGCCTTCAATAGGGAACGCAAGGAATCACTAGGACTAATGCCGACTGCACATTCCATTGAGAGCTAAACAGGCAGGTGCACCTTACTCCGAATGGATTCGGATTTAACTGTGCTCGTCTACTTGTATGCAACAATAAAAGACAGCGGTTTGCGGCAGCTACGTCAAAGCAGCTCAGTTACGGGTGACCACCAGCTACTTCCTCAGCAGTGACTTGAATATTGATTTGGCCCACAAAAGACCGTGGAGAGGAATCACGGGAGTGGGAGAGGAGCGTCTCTGCACACTGGTCTGAGCCGAGGATTCCCCGAGCCCATGTGACTCTGAACACGACTGCGAGGTCTTGAAAGCACAGTCCAACCTCAGAGGTAATTTTTGAAACCTCAGCCCAGTCGCCGTTAATAGGAAACCTGAAAAAATTCAATTCTTTCAAATACGCGAGAAATAACTAGGAAAATCAACTCCGTCCCCCGGAAAGACAACATGGGTAAGCCTGCCGACGAGGTTTCGATCCCAACAGGGAGGAGACGGGCGCTAGATTTGAGCCAAAATTTATGTCCTTATATTTGCTATCGGTCCAGTTTTATTTTGTCATCTGCTCCAGTGCGATAGCTGCTAACCACAAAAAAACGGTATCGAGACAACTTGTTCACAGAATTGTCACCGTTCAAATTCAGAATCTTGGAGGGGCCATACCTCCGTTCGTAGTGGGTTCTGGGCGATCACGACGACAGCTATGTGATCAGCGTGAAACTGTCTCCGAAGGCAGAAGAGCTAAAGTACGATTTCGAGGATTGGCTGTGGCTTCAAAAGCATAGTTCGCGATGGAAACCTCTTTCCATTTTCATGCTCGATTTCATGAATGAGCCCGGTAGGCCACACTTGTAAACTTCGGCGCGTCAAAAACGTAGGGTTATGAAGTTTGAAGGGGTTAGAGATGAGGATCCGCCACCAGCTCTCACCAGTCTATCACTTTTTCACAGAATGTTTATGCGACCGTCAAACAACATGAAAAACAGTTACGGCACAAACTTCAGATGCAGAAAAACCTCGAAAAACGATTTTGACGCGTAATTCAAATTTGATTTACAGTGTATTTAGACTGACACACCCTTGCAAATGAAGGTTTCTCATGGGCCTTTTCGGCATTTTCGTTCACTACAGTGGCCAAGCTGCACAAAAACATGATAAAAAAGCATACGGTTTTCTGCGCGTATGATGCCTTTAAAGACAAAGTCCAAGCTCACGGAAGAAATCCGATATTTACACATTATTGCAAAGTAGACCCACCCCATAAAACGCCTGCCAAGTGCGAGCTCTCAATTCCTCCGAATAGGCGAGATATAGCAGGTACCCACCCTGGGGCGCCCATATCAGGAACCCACTTTGGCACGCCCCTTGTACGATTTTTCGGGCTCAATATAGGAACTGCTGATAGGAAACCGTGAGCAATGGTTTCCTATCAGTAGCCACGTTCTTCCCTTCATCCTCAACCACCAGGTTGTTCAATAAGTTTTGTCGTTCGATAAGAAAAAAAAACAATTTTATGGTTCAAAATACACTTTATTATTCAGTATATTCTCCCTGAACATTAATACACTTGCTCCAACGATCCTCCAATCTGTGGATCCCATCCCTGAAGTGAGAATCCGGAAGGTATGCAAAATGCTCTTCAACAGCCAATATGACCTCTTCATTTATTGTAAAAAGGTTGCCACGCATAAATTTGTTCAGCTCTGGAAACAAATGTAAGTCGCTGGGGCCACATGAGGTGAATAAGGTGGATATTCCAACAACTCGAACTTCCCTTCATAAATTTTAGCCATTACCAAAATGCTCTTGTGACACATGACACGACACATGTGACACATGGCCAAAATGCTCTTGTGACACGTTGCTGAGAAAGTCGCATTCGAATGTGTTTTTGTTCCATTGTTAGTGAATGCGGCACCCATTCTGCACACAGCTTTCTAAAACCCGAAATTTCGCTTAAAATATGGCTCACACTGCCTAATAATGTGCATTGTCCTGATGAAAAAGGATTTTTCTCCTGCAAACCGTGTCTTTTTTTCACGATTTTTCTCCTTCAACCAGTCCAAAAGGTTTCAATAATATTCAGAATTAATTGCTTTAACACTCTGCAAGTAATCCACAAACAAAATTCCTTCCGCATCCCAAAAAAACTGATGCCACACCTTGGCCGATTTCCGGACACGAACTGGTTAAGAAGCCGAACAACCAGGTTCGCACCACTCTTTACCTCTTGTTTTGAATCAGGATCATGGGGATAGACCCAATTCTTATCCATAGTGATGAATCGATGCACAAGATCCACTTTATCCTTTTCAAAACGCTTCAAACGTTGCTGAGAAAGTCGCATTCGAATGTGTTTTTGTTCCATTGTTAGCCAATGCGGCACCCATTCTGCACACAGCTTTCTAAAACCCAAAATTTCGCTTAAAATATGGCTCGCACTGCCTAATGAGATGTGTAGAGCCTCTACTAATTCTCTCTCAGTCAATCGACGATCTTCCAAACCATATCCTGTATTTTGGCTATGATTTCTGGTGTTGATGCGCTTTTTGAACGTCCTTCACGTGGATTGGCTTCAGGGCTTGTACGATCACGTTTAAATCCAGCAACCCATCATTCTACTGTTCTAATTGTAGGTGAACAATCATTATACACTTTTGACATTCGTTCGTGAATTCCATCTGGTGCTACACCTTCCAAAAATAAGAATTTTATCACTGCACGATATCCATTTTTCCATTGCTGTGACACGGCGACACTAAATGGCCTGTAAACAAAGACTGAATGGACAGATTGAAATGAAACTTCTCATACGTTCATATGAAGAGTGTACCAACAAAACAAAAAAATTTTGGGTTAGTAGCAACGCCCTCTCTTATCGAACGGCAAAACTTTTCGAAAAATCTGGTATGTATCTGTTGAAAATGACGGAAGTTACAAACCTCGCACATTTTATTGGGACCCCGTGGGACCATTTTCAAGATAAGCAGAAAAACAGAAAAACGATTCTAAGGTTGGACTGTGCCTTCAAATGTCAATATGTACTAACGGGACCTGAAAAATCTCCACAGTTTCTATTGCATCGTTCTCTGAGCCACGTTAGAGGTTGAATAATTGTTTGTCAATCTGCTGGATTTCAGCTCTTCTTTATGTATTCTTCTGGTAGCTTTTCTAGAAAGATTTCTAAAGATCCTTCGAGGAATGTAAACGCCTTCGCACCAATCACTTACAAGCTCAAACTAAATCCTGATTAGCAGGATCAACGCGAAGGTGCAATCAGTGCAAACTCCAGACATGATTTTTAAACGAGCCTCATGAAGGGCAGTCGGCTGTCGCTGCATAATCACTAATCTGCATCGATCCCACCAGGTACAACCACTGCAACCACCCTCACCTATGTATGATTATCCCTATCCCCATCACAGGGCGCACCTTCCTCACCATGTTCTCTGCCCTTCCGCGTTTTTCTGCGTCCTCTCTGATTTCCATCCTTTCCGCCAGCGGTAAGTGACGGCGGCGTCGCCACCTGAGAGGAGCGGCGGGCTAGCATGACTCCGCCCAACTGGCGATTCATTCTGCTCGCACTCACCAATGCTTTGTGCCATAAAGTCGCCACCATCACTATGATGTTTCTATTACTATTACTACTGGCACACTCTTTTATAGGATCTGGTTAGTTTCCATTCGATCTACTCGTTTGGTTAATACTCTTTTTTTATTACATAGAACGCCTTGTTTGTTTGTTTGTTTGTTTTTTCTCGAGTATGTGTGAATTCTGTGTTGAAAACTGGCACCACTGAATGGGATTTCTTTCTTTTTTTACACCTGATTATGGCCTGTTAAGAAGTATTATTTGCCTATTTCTATTATGGTTATTGGTCTGTTCAAGGGTGTGTGAAATTGTTCTTCGGATGAGATGGTCCAGTTCGGTTAAGTTTCCTTGTTAACGAAAATCGCAAGCTTCATCTCCCAATCTTTTGTTGAAACTCCTCCACTATCATTTATTTAGAAAGAAATTTGACAAAATAGAAACCACAAATGGAGGGATTTAATTTGAATATTTGGGTGCGCGGGCATGACTATGAGACAAGTCCAATCTTCTTTTGGAGGTTAACGTTAACGCTTTCAGGACAGTTTTCAATTACGTAGTTGCTCAGTAAATGTGAAGTCAGCGTACGCTGAAAAGAATCAGACCTTGTTTTTCTGAGCACCTGTAGCGCAGTGGCAGAGAGCGCTGCTTTCACTGCATACGATTTGGTTCAGATCTGGACACAATTTATTAAACCTCCTATCCCTTCGAGGTTGGTAAAACGGTAAGACATTAATCTGGAGGGGTAAAGGCACTAACTTGAAAGTCGGCTGACCCCTACAAGTCACTGTACTCCAGGCGCGAAATGCAGTCACGCCTCTACGATTACGGAGTCGAATGCGCGGCGCGTTCCAGCACATAGGGTTTTAGGAAGTCGCGTCTCTATATCTATTTTCGTCTTCATCTGTATCTAATCTTTCAATTCTATTGCGCAGGTAGGGCTACTAACTAGGGCTTGCCTTACATTTTCGGTCACCGAAATTCGGTGGGCTTTTATAAAATCATGTGTTGATAATTGTAGGTGTGGGACACAGAATTGATAATCCGGTTTCCAATTCCCCTAAATGCCTTAGAGATTCACAGGAGATTTCCTAAAGTGGGAATTTTCATAGCTTCTTCGAGAGAAAAGGGGTGCACGAATGGCAATTTTTAGGACATTGAAAACATTGCCTCGGATTGGGCTGAGGACTTGTTTCTAGAGGTTATTTTGGGTGCTGACCGCGAATCTGAGGCCCATTCGTCAATATTTGAAAAATTCCATCTGATTCGGTCCGAAGCTTCAAATTTGGGGAAATTTTGCAGGAAAAACGCCACTTTTGACGATTTCGAGAATGCTACGATGAAATTGCTTCAAATCTTGTACATAGGGACTATTCGGTCTGCCTAACACGAATCTGCAACCCGTTTATCGATTTTCGATAGATTACGGTAGATTACGGTGGGTATACGGTAGCTCGTTCAAAGTCTCAGATTTGACTAAAAATTTCACTGTGGGTGTTATTTGGAACGCTGAACACAAATTTGAGGTATATTTTTCCATTTGCGAAATTTTAAGTTAAAGGCAGTGGTCGCGATCACATATACTTGTCGTGTTTTTCTCTCTAAACCCTTTTCTGGGTCTCGAGTAGTAGGACCTATAAGGAAAATTCGCAGAGAAACCACAGTTTTGGGCCAAATTTGAAGCCTGAACTTTCTTGTCTTTTGATGGTGGACGAGCCCACTCCACATCATCGGCATCAATGACCTCTTATATCAAGAAAATCAGCTGGCTTGAAATTGAATTTCAATTAATGAACCTTCGAATTTATGTACTTATCTAGTCAAGAACATTGACTGAAGTGATGCTTTCATTGTTCAACTGTTTTTGTTTGTTAAATTTGCATTTAATTCGTCCTCTGAATGTCGATAATTTTTGACTGCTCGGCATTAGACTGCGATCTTTTTCGTCATCGCTGTGCACGTGTGCACGAACTGGCTTCTTTAGGCCCTAGAAACTCTAATTCTAGACCGTTTTTCACCGCGTTACCTTCCTAGTTTTTCAGCTGTTTTCGATCTAAGCTGATTTTTGTAGTTTTTTCGATGACGTTTTTCATCGTGACCACTGCCTTTAAGTAACGCCTGTTAAAAGACATTTTGCCTACTGTAACCTACCGTAACCCTGAGTCAGGCGAGGAATAAACCCCAGATTCGGGTTCAGCGCCCAAAATAACCCCCAGATGCAAGTTTTGAGCCGAATCCGATTTTTTTTTCAACACCCCAAAAGTTCCCTGATGCCCCCCTTTCCTTTTTTTGAAGCAATGAAAATGCCATTTTTTAAAATTCCAACAGCCATTTAGGGAATTTCAAGCACGGATCATTTATGTATGTACTGTCACAGACCTACAGCAACGGCAACATGGTTTTCCAAATCTCCTCGGGAAGTTTAAAGCAGTCCCTAGTAAGGAAAAGGGAAATAGCGGAAAAGCCTGATAACCCTTAATTTCCAGAGAAAACGCAATTTCGCCTTCTGAAAAGCATTGAAATTGTTGCTCATGCACATTTTGTGGGTTTTTTGTAGTGTAAAATGCTGTGTCGGAAAAAAAGTTTTGCCTTGAGTGTTCTATTTTTTGAATATTATGCTCCTTTTTATGACATGATAACAAGAAAACATAAGGTAAGTACGTATGTACATAGCTTAACTGAACACAAAACTAAGGGTCAGGCAAGACTCAAACCTGCATCGCATTACTTTCCGGGCGAGAGAGCCTGTATCCTACATAGGTTTCGCGTTCAACTATGCTCTCTACCTCATTTTGAACCCTTCGGAGTAAGGCCAATCGGGCCTAAAATGTCGAAGTCTCCTTCGCACTGTTCTACTTTGCCATTATCGACCGCTCCGCTGCTTGCTCCGCCCGAACTTATGTACCACAGAGAGAGACTATATATACCTTGTTAAATTTTATTGAACCCCTTTCGTCTTTTTTTACCCAAAATTTTCCAAGAACAAGAAGTTCCAAGTGCGTATGTCTGGATTCTGTTTATGTAGGACCTGTCACGCTAATAAGTCGCATAGCAATAGAAGCCGAACCGCTTATTGGGAGAACAAGCTGATCTCTCAGGCGGCTCGGGGCTGAGAATCGTCTGAGTATGCAGTCTTTCGCAGAGTCGCGGAATTTTCCTGACATTAGAGCCAATTTTTTCCTCAAAAAATTTTTGGGAATTAACTTTTTCTAATAGGTAGGCTCAGTAGTTTAAACGTTAAATTATTCGGAGAAAGCTTTCTTGGCGGGAGTGAAAAACGGAGATTGGTCAGATGGTTGGAGATAGACGCCCTGTGGGCAAAATTTTACTATTGAGTGATGATTCAACTCACTATCAGGGTAATAAAAGTGTTGGAACATTCTGTCCCACCCAGTAAACCCCGATAAATCTGTCTAGCCAATGATGAATATGTATGCTAGGCTAATGCGTGTGGTGAGGTCCCTGCAACTGAACCCAGAGGTAGCGCATTATTGGCGGTCGATTTTCGTAATGTTCGTTTGTTCAGTTGTTCTGGTAGCGTTGTGTTATGACTCCGCTGCTTTATTGTTTTTCCTTTTAGACGTGGATCGATTTATTCTGTGATATGTGATTTCCAATTCTATGAAAATCAATTACCATTGTCATGTGTGACCCCTGAAATTGCTAGCTACCATTGTCATGTGTGAGCTTGCTTCTACACATAGTGACGTTTCATGTGCTTGCGGCTTATTTTATTCTCGGGCACTAATCCCCTATTGTTTTGCATCATTTGATTAATCCATACAATTGTCAGCGACATTTACAAAATGTCATGTTTTACCTGTTGTTTACCCTGAGTTAATTCTCCCGATGTGTACCACACCGGTTTGCGAACGCAATAATGGGTGAATCCAGCGCGGAATTTATTGTGGTCTAGGAGTGCATGAATCACAGAACAACTACAGTTTACTCCCGACTCAAACACTGCGCAAATGAATAAAAACTGCAAGAAAGTTGACATCGATGCATTCGAGTGTTCTGTTTGTTACACGGTGGATCTCTGAAGTTCGTTTAAAATGTGTCATACGTTTCACTTATAGACACAAACTAGAGTTCCCATGATACCTATCTCGCGCGTACGCGCGTACACTGCTCTCTCTATGTCCTCCACTCTCGCTGGCTCTTCTCCTGTATACACCCAGGTCCGCAATAGGATGAGTAAATTTCATTCCGAAACAGAGTGTATGTACCGTCCATTTCATTCAGTTAACAAGCCGCGACTAGCTATTGTTCGCGAAAGCTTTCGATCGATAGCTCTCACCCAGAGTTGAGCAGGGTGGCGACTTGGCGCAACGGGGAGTCGTAAAAATTCCGGAAAACTTCTGAAAAAATCGAGGATAGGGGGTCGGGGCTCGTAAAATTTTCTGGGACAACAAGGAATTTTTTTCTAACCACTTGATATGGTATTCTTCACTTCCGCACTGCCGTTCAGTCCGCAAAGTGCGCTTGATTGCGAAATCGTGCTGCGGCGCGGTTGCGAGTATCCTCAGACAGGGATGTGGGATCACCCGGGCGGTGGGATCACCCGGGCACCAAAGGCCAAGAGCGCCCGGGTGATCCCACATCCTTGTCTGAGGATGTTCGCAACCGCGCCGCAGCACGATTTCGCAATCCGGGTGCACTTTGCGGACTGAACGGCAGTGCGGAGGTGAACTGTACATAAAGGAGAATAGCAATTTCTGTTAAAAAGCTAAGCCAATTCTTTATCGGTGGGGAATGTGAAGATTTGAAGTTTTTTTCCACAATTTCGATCAACGGGGGGAGGATCTTAGCACCTAGCTTTAACAAGTTCGTAGATTTGCTTTATGATCCATTAGATTTTTGATTAGTTTATAACCAGCTTTGGGCAGCACATTAGTAATTCACACAGGACGGAATACAGATAAATTTGTTCGGAATGGGCGAGATCTTACGGAATCTATTCCACTTCTTCAATAAACTGTTTTTTCTACTAAAGCTGATACAAGATGCACGCTAAAAGAGGAGCTCTTTGTATTCCTGTTGCTGTACTTTCAAGGTTCCCTCCTCCGTGTATGTTTCAGTGAAGTTTAGCTAACCTATTTTCTGCAGAATTCTATCCGGGCGTAGATAACGATTGAGTGGTCTGTCATTTCGAAATTTACTTAACACTTCGGCAATTCCCCCTTACCGACAGCTCCTTTGCTAACTCCACGCGGCCTGAACGCCAAGAGAAAGGAGGATATCTTCGCGAAAAAAATGGACCTTCTTACATGCATGTCTGCAAAAAAACCCACTTTTTCAAATTTTCGTTGACCAGTTCTTCTAAATAAGAATCCGTACTGCATAGAGGAAAACCCCTCGTCCTTTTCTCGTGTGAATTATATCTATACCAGCCACCGTCAAATTTGTCATGCTTCCGGTCTCATTTGCCGGCATGCGTGTATGTGTGTGCGTTTGATTCGACACATACCGGATTTCCGACGTCTGCAGTCCTATTCCGCCCGATTGTGCAATCACAATGTCACCAGCAGGAAAACCTGACGTGCTAATCATTTTTCTCGAATGTGAGGTCTAAAGGAGACAAAAAGGCTCGCAAGAGCGGCTGTGATAGAGGCCTTCCTTGGCTCTTACGGCTCTCACTAGAACGCTCAAACCACTGGAAACGTTGAAGCGAGTCAGAGTGGTCGTAATTGAGCTTTAATGAGCCAGCAATACATACAGTTTCCGCCTATTTTCTTTTTGATTCCCGTACCTCAATAAAAACTCACTTGAATTGATTACTCGAATGCGGTCATTTTGGCTAGTTTGCGGTGTCTCCAACGGCGTACTCTAAGAGTTTTGGCCAAATGCCTGCTTTTCCCGTAATAACCTATAGCTGGTTACCATCAAATAGCCGAGAAATAGCTGCCAAATAATGCTAGCCGCGGAATATCCAAGAAAAAATGCTCTCCAAAGAAGTATTAGACGCTTTTCTGAGACATGATTCAGATGTCAGCATCGCATTCGGCTTAATTACCCAAGTTTGAGGCATTTAGACCCCGCTCAGTCTCTGAAAGGCCCGGCCATCCGCAGGCGGCTAGGCAAGTCGAAGAAGGCCGCGTAGCGTGTCGGTGTTTTTTCTTTTTCTGACGCGTTTTTTCTAACATTATTTCTCGTTCATTCTCCATTATTGCTCCGCTATTGGCTATTTCACCTAAACCCAAGAAATAGCCCGCAAGGAGGTGCTGCGGAACCTGGTGGATTATTTCTCGGCCGAAAATCTCAGAGTAAGCGTTCTGAAGCAGGCGTAAAAGTCTAATCGCACCTCAATCGTTCTGTCGCTAGCTTCGATGATTTAACCGAGCACGTGTGCTGTGATGTAAGTCGTCCATTTTCATTGCAATATGAGAACAATCCGCTATTTCCTTATTTGCATCTCTTTTTTTTTCTGACTTCCCAATACTAACGGCTCCACATCTTCTGTTCATGGTTTATGATCGATGTCAGTTGCATACTCTCTCAAAATTTGGGTTACGTAGGTCGACCTGGACTAGGTGAACCTAATCGAGAAGTTTTTTAGTCTATGAGCCGTCACTCATTGAGAAAATGGCCTGCTCAAAAATGCTGTTTCTACGGCATGTGGGTGGTGCCGCAACGCGGGGGGGGGGGTCACCGCTCTGGCCACATCCGCAGCGCTGCAGGGAGGCGATTTCCACCGCGCGAGGTGAGGAAAGCCGCGGACGACGGAAAACAGCTGAAACGTGGAAGACGGACAGACTTCTGTGATCGAATGGTTGGCTTTTATACTTAGAAGAAGGCCGTTTTTTCCTACCGTTTTCTAACAAGAATGACCTGATTCTATGCGATCGAAGTCTTGCAATGCTACAGGGGGCGCATTCTACAGCGATAAACCCGCTGATTGAAAGCAAGTTTCACCTTGGACTCGCTGCACCCCTCTACGTTCTGTACCCCTCTTTCGCCGCTCCGATCTCAAGCTATGGTTCATCGTTTGAGAATCAGGCCTTTAAGTCTTCCTCTGTACCTCATGGGAATGTGTAACCGGTCATCCAGCACAGACGTAATTAGCGAAAATCATAGGTAATTGAACACCCCCAGCAAACCGCAACCTCTCCTCAAATTACCCTCCTAATCGATTTCCACCTGCCTACCGGATATGCAGTTTAGCAGGCGCCGAGCGTGTGTGCCTACTGGTTTATGGCATTGTTGAAAGGATTTGTGAAAGCGGGCAAATCTCAATACCCCTCATATCCTGCCGGGAATTTCGAATTTCCTCTTTGCGATTGAATGTAGTAACACAGATTAATCTGCTTATGTAACAGGCCCGTGAATTTCGGCCCATGCTTCTTCCAGTCTTTTGGCAGCAGAGGCAATGTTTGCCAGAGCCGCCCCCTGAGATTTTGAGTCGTATTTGTTTTTAGGCCGCGCCAATGTGATTCCAAGTGACGTCAGGGATGCATTCAAGGTATCAGCCAGTTCAGGGTTCACGATAGTAACCGTTGATTTCCTTTTGAAATGGTAAAACTTGTCCTCCTTGCAGCAATAGTTAAGAGAAAATTTCGAAAAAGCGCTGAAAATGGAGCTAAGCGTGGCGTTAAAGTCAGGAAGTTTTTCAACTTTTTTTGCAATAAAATTCAAAGTTGGACGGTGAAAAAGCATTTAAGTCAGTTTTCAGATGGTTTTCGCTCCCCGTTGGCCACAGTTTGTTACTAAAAACGCGAAGGAACTGCGTAAAGCGTACGAAAACGCATTAATTCAAAGAAATAATTTTTGGACCGGACTAGTTAACCGGTTGAATGAACGAGTTTGCGGTGATTGCGAACGTTGAATATTGTTCTCAAATGAAAAAGGGAGAATCTATTATGCAGTACTATATTAGCTAGAATCCAGAAGAAAGAACGGTGCAGTACAAGTTCAGAATTTCAAAGGACGGGTACACAAAACGATGCAATCTCCCTGAAGGCAGTGTTCGCGATGAAAAGTTGCCCTTTTTTGCAGGAAAGTATGCTTTGTGTCCTTCTAACAATAAGTGCAGCAAGGTCGGTAGTACGACGAAAAGCGGCCAGGCAATGGGTGAAAATCTCGTGGACCCATTGGATCACCCCGTCTACACCATAAAGCACTTGTACATCGTTCGTTTCACCGAAGGAACAGTTTTCGAATTTTTGAATATTCTTCATTCTTGAAAATTCTGATATCCAAACGTGAGCATTCACCATCTTACTCCTTAGAGTTTTTGGTACACGAAGCAGAAGACAAAGAAGCCCCTTACCTAAGAATTTCGAAACTCAAAAAATTTGCGACGTTTGGTTTGACGTTTGTTCGCAATGTACAAAAACACAGCAGCAGGCGACTAAATATTTAATAGTTTTGTCAACAGTTTTTTCTCCGATATTCGAGAATTCCATGGGGTCTTTTCTTTATCATCCACTACTTCGTAAACTTGCCTTCTCAAAAACTGGAATACGGTGTTTGTCGTGAACTTTTTCTGTAAGACCTGCCAACTGCTAGCTCTCAATTCGAGATATAAGAGCAAGCCACACTTGCGCGCCCACAGCAAGAAACCACTTTGACACGCTCTTTAGACGACCTTTCGACCTTATTCTTCCCTTCATTCTGGGCCTCTCTCTTCATTAAGGTCCGCTCGCTTACACCAGTTGCAAATAACGGAAGTTATAAGTCTCGGACAATTCGTCCATTCTGCTTTCACCGATTCAATTCCGGAAATTTTTTTAAAGGGGCTGTAAATCCGTTGCCAGAGGGTCTTGTACGATCCCAGAGACATTATTGGAATCAGCGTTGAACGGTTTTCAATATAGACAGAAAAGCGGAATCTGATACTGGACTATGCCTTTTATGTTTGAAGAAACCAGTAAAAAATCTGCCGCACGCGTTTCCCAGACAATTTTTAAGGAACGGGAATTTATGAAATCAAAGCAACCCTTTTCATCTTCTCTTATCGATTGTCGTTTTTTTAATTGATGCACATATAGTCTAGAAAACTGATTTTTTGCCGTTTGCCCTATATTTTAGTTGGCATATTTAACTACTTTGCTAGGACCATATAGTTCCATTTAGAACAAGTACGCCGTTAGAAGCGTCAAAGACCAGTCAAACCTACCAAATTTGAGTAACAACCTGACAACAAATTGTGTAGAACTCGTCCGGATTGATTGTTCAAAGGCTGTGACTTGGACGAGTTTTTGAGGCTTCTAATGCAGTTATTTTTCTTGTACAGGCCGCAAAGTCTATTTACCTCGCTATCACAAGCACTTTACCATTAGCTTCGCTATTTCAACCGAGCGAGCATGCTGCGGTGTAACTCGTCCACTTTTGCTCCATAACAAAAACAACCCGTCATCTCTCTGTTTGCACTCAGTTTCCGTCGGGTTTTTCGTTAGTTTCCCATACTATCAGCTCAACCCTTTTCATTTATGTTTATCATAAAACCGATACCATTTTTGAAGATGTATGCTGTCCCGGAAAGTTAGCCTAACCCGTGGTTCCAACCCTTGTGAAAATTCGGGTAACTTTCTACGCTCATGTCGGAATTTCTTAAAATCCCAGAACTGCGAAATTTCGATGTGGGTGCGAGAATTTTCATCTACCACCGATTATGTATGTGTAAGTGTTTTCGGTGCTGGCTACGAAACACGGTTTTTAGTGCTCTGACACACAGGATCTTGCTCAACGCTCCTTGACTAGCCATTTAATGCAAGGTTGTTTTGTTGTCGGGAAGATCTCCTCTTAACCGGACTCAATTCGATACTCAAGTGCCGCGCTCGTATGGATATTATTTATGCGCACAAGGTCAAGTTAATAGAGGCGGTCATGTAGGAAGTGTCACACTAAAAAAAAACCTCGTTATAACACTTCAATTTAAGTGCATTTAAACTGGCCTCGGTAACTGAAAACTTTATATTGGTCTTTGTTTGGAGAACCGGAACCTCCCCTGGATCCGGTTATATTTTTTTTTGAAAACGAGTCTAATGGGGCGAAAATGTGCTTAGGAAAACATTCTTTCCGAAATCGCCGTTATTGTGCAGAACCACAATGATATTTCCCTATATACATTTTGTTTTTAACGAGATGTGTAGCACCCACTACTAATATAGAAGAAAGTATACAGTCCTAGAAGGAATAGTGAATTTTGAAGCTTTAATTACCACGAGTACTCATGGAATGTTGGTGCATTAAGAATTTCGAGTCGGAGTTTCCTGCGTTGTACAAAGCTGAGCAGCTCAATCAGCGTTTTGCAATGAACATCAATGGTTTCTCTTTTGAAAAAAAAAACGGTTCAACGTTTTTTCCTTTAAAGGCAGTGTCCACGATAAAAACCATGTCTGATTTTTTGATCGAGATCGGCAGCTGTGAGGCCTAGCGGAACCCTGACGTTGAAAAAACTGAGAAAAATGAGCTCGGGACGGTCCCCTACGGCCCCCAAAGTTGGACACCCATCAGCTCGTCACCCCCAGATGCACTTTCCACGCCCACCGACGTGAACAAATGAATGCTCGAGATTGTGAGATGAGCGATGATTTCCGAGCAATAGCCCCGTTCTTCCCTTCATTCTCAACTTCTCTCTCTACTAAGGTCAGCTCGCATACATCGGCTGCAGAAGACAGAAGTTACAAGCCTCGGACAACTCGTCCACCATGTTTCCTTAGCTCAATATTTGAGGGACCATAACTCCGCTCCTAGAAGGTCTTGTACGATTCCAAAAACATCATTGGAATCAGCATGGGGCCGTCTTCAAGATAGGCAAGAAAGCAGGAAAACGATTCTTATCGTGAACACTGCCTTTAAATGATCGACACAACGATGATTAGAGGCGATGTCTAGGAAACATGTATGGAAGTCCCTCTGACAAGGGAACCACTATAAGTCATAGTAACCATTCCAAATGAAGTGTACTTTCTTAGAACCATTTTCGGACGAAAAGTCCGAGTACGCTCATCGCAGCTGCCTAGACCCACTCTGAAAGAAGTTATTAGCGTTTGAAAGCTTCGCAGCAAGGTAAGAGTGCTACCCCCATGAAATTTTTACGGTGTTTTCAAATTTTTTTCCGGATTTTGCTAAAAACGTATGTAGGGGTGGGTAATCTGGAGTGCTGAACACGATTCTGGGGTTCGCTTGTCGAAATTTTGAGGTATACTGTAGGTCACGGTAGGTAACATGCCTATAAGGAGGCAAACCCTACCTTAATAAAGCGAGAATCGACAAATGAACATCGAATTCGTCTTTAGAACCCCAAATAACCCCCACATAGAAACTTTGAGACAAATCTGAGACTTTGACCAAACTACCGTATACCCACCGTAATCTACCGTAACCTGTCAAAAATCGATAAACCGACATCAGATTCTTGTTGAGCACTCCTAATAACCCCCACAATAACGATTTGAGCCACATCTGTAGCCACATTCCGGAAATCGTCAAAAGTCCATTTTGCCGTTAATTTTTTCTGCCGGTGGGAAGCTTCGAACAAATTTAGTCGAAAACTTTGAAAAAACGACAAAGAAACATCAGATTCGTGATCAGGACCTCTAATAACCCCCCAGGGCGAATTTTAGGTCAAAACTGAAGTAGTTTTCTAAAACGCTTCGAGGGCCGTCGATTTGGTATAAATAAACGCTCAACCGAAAATCCGTACAAGTCCAATACGCCGTCAGTCTGCGCAAAGCTTAAAAAATGTTCCTTGACCCAAACTTTGCCTAGGGGGATAGGTTTGGGCGCTGAACACGATCATGAGGTCCGTTTCCGGATTTTTGTTGAAATAATGCGCTTTTCGGAGGGTACAATAGGTACGAAAGTCAGAGAAAAAACGCCTATAACTTCTTTCGGAGTAAGTCTAGGTAGCTGCGATGGGCATACTCGGACTTTTCGTCCGGAAGTGGTTCTAGAAAAGTACATTTCGTTTGGAATGGTTACTAAGACTTATAGTGGTTCCCTTGTGAGATGTGTATGGCTGAGATCAGTACGGTCACTAGCCAGGGGTTTTCGAAATTGTGTACTTCTCTATTGGCTGTGCGGAATTCGCGATGCATAGCCATCCTCGGTCAGGAAGCGAAAGTGCATAACAGTAGATCATGACGTTTTGGTCATTCTGAAATACACCGAGAGCTATGTGAGGACATTAACTGGATACTGAACCGGAGGCTGATTCGAGTAGGACACTTAAAGGCAGCAGACACGCTTGGAAATGTTGTTGGGATAACTACGTTTCTGGAGTCGCATGGTTCCTAGTAGACTGCTCACCCCGTTGGAAGCGTCAAAAATGAGTCAAAACCACTAAATTTCAGCAATGCAAATCGAATTTTTTTGCAACCCCGCCCCTGAGCTTCTGCTACCCCGCCCCAAAATACAAACTCGTCCAGATTGATGGTAATAACACGGTCCCTTTAGCTGGTTTTTGATGGTTCCAACGAGGTGAACGTTCCAGTGCACGGTGTAGGAATATATCGGCTTCTCCATCTCAACCGTTTTGTTGGTAATATTCGCTGTTTCAACCGCGCGCCGTAAAACTCGTCCACTTTCACCTGATAACAGAATAACCGTTATTCTTCTACAGGCCATAAAACGGCCAATGTCTCACCGTCGACTGCGTACCACGCGCTGCGCGACCGCACATGCGTCGGAAGCAGACGAGTTTTGGCCGCCGCGCGACGAATTTCGGCCGCCGCGCGACGGCCGAAATGTCGCGCGGCGGCCAAAACTCGTCGCGCGGCGGCCAAAACCCGTCTGCTTCCGACGGGCGTGCGGTCGCGCAGCGCGTGGTACGCAGTCGACGGTGAGACATTGGCCGTTTTATGGCCTGTATTTGCGCACAGTTTTCGTTCGTTTTTTCGTCAGTTCCTAATACAATTAGCTCCGAACCTTTGATTTATGTCATAAAATTTATACCATTTTTGAGCGTGTCTGCTGCCTTTCAATGGTAATAAATTAACCTAGGAGAGCTATTCAAGGTGATGACGTAACTTGTGGAAAACTGATAGTGAGTGAAAATTTCTACTCTACCATTGGTTTGCTACATATTTTCCCCTTTTTCACACAACGTTTCTCGTGTTCCCGTGTTCACAAATCCAACCTCCTACAATTTTTCATTTTGTGATGGGACCCAAACAAGAACTCCTTGATTACATTCCACTATAGAGGCAATGTACCGTCCACCGACCGGAAAATGTGGTGGTGAGCTTGCGGACTTTCACTGAGTATACATACTGTATCTGTCACTAGCTCAGTTCCAAGTTGGTCATAAAACTTTCGCGAGAATCGGCTGCTAATTCTTCTTTGGTTATTGTTCTGCTTGTTTCATTTGTGCTTGCCTAGCGTTTCCGTTTGTATAACTCCATCAAAGAATTTAGACCGGGATCATACTTTCCGCGACCAGCGACAGTGCATCTCAGACATATCGACTCTTGATCGATATTGACGGTAAGCCTTGCTTCGCGTCGCTCGTCGCTAGAAGTACAGTACGTAGTAAATTTCTTGCAAAGAAAGCGTTTTGCTACGTTTTTTGCGCTAACAAAGCGCCGCAACGCCATAACTTGTTTCAAAGTGGTCCGATTTCAATTTTGAAGTCATTTTTAGATTGTTTCCATTAAGTCCTATACGATAGGGTTACAAAATCATAGATTCAACTGCAGAAGTTTATCGAAAACTGAATATTCGTACCACAAAATCCCTCATTATGAACTGATCAGATGGCCATGATAGCAGAAATCTGTTCTGTTTTGACCTGTGGTCGATGTGAATCTTGGAAGAAAATACACATTCTTGAACGAATTCCGGAGTTACAAGAGCTTTCTACTCGCACAATTACATTCGCTTCGCATAGAGGAACACGAAAACTCCCTGAAAAACTAATTTCGTCAATTTTGAAAAGAGTTATGGCATTGCGGCGCTTTGTGAGCTCAAAAAAAAACGCCGTGAAACGCCGTTTTTGCGAAAAAAAAACATGCGCGGTACTGTATGGTCCCAGCCTTAAGGATCTTTTACACTTCCGCCATGGATAGGCGCGGCAAAGTGCCATTCTATAATATCGATCGTGTGCGCAGCGTGATCAATATAATAGAATTTCACGTCGCGGCACTGCTCGGCGGCGAAAGTATAAGCGACCCCTTAGCTGTGACAATGTTTTGTGTATTGGGAGAACTCACTGCTTTTGCGGCGTTTCCTGTTTAACCAAAATTCAGAGGAAAGCTAATTACGTTCTCGCTGACTGAAAAGTTTGGGTACGCCTCCTCAGGCACCATACCAAAATCGACTGCAGCGCGCAGCTTGGAGCCGAGCCTCAGCAGCTACAGAACACATATGTAGTGAGCGTCCGCAAGCGCTCCGCAACCTTTTCCGGAGCGGTACACTGTAAATTGACCTTGACCAAACAATGTATTGAAATACCAGCTTTTTTTTTGGCCCAGTGTAACGAATTAGGAATATTCTGTTAGTCTCAAATGTACTCCATCATTTTCTTACATCAGAATACGTTCTGAGCTCTAATCTCGCATCTCAAATGGATCCATTAAGGTCCGCGTTGTGCTTGCACATTCAGGTGTATAAACAGCTCAGTTACTCTACCCGCCTACTATACATAGCCGGCCGTCAACTCTACACATACGCCGCATCCATCTGAAATGTGATATGCGTGTCCGTGTGAGTGTATGTTTGTCCGTGTGTTGTTCGTGGTCTCTTCGGCCGATACCCGAAAGACGAACATGAACACTCGAGATCAATAGCAAGGGCACTTCACACTCCAGGAACTTGTTCCAAAATCACGAAACCTCACACTGGCCAATAAAATCGACGAATTGATGTTGCAAGTGGAACCTAGATATTTTCATTGTACCTGCCATCTCGAACAGATTTTTATTCGACAGGTGTAGGATGCATGCACATATTTATCAGTGGTGGTGTGGGTGAAATCACATGGCATCCGTGAAAACATGGAAGACTAGACAGGTTCTAACTTTCTGAATTCACGATTCGTCTAATATTCTTGAAATTCGATCTATAGGTCTGGAAAAAAGGCTTTGCGGGGCATTATTGACACTTTCTCACCGTATGATGCCCACTCGGCCAGTTATCGACGTTTTTCTTACAATTCGAATTTATAATTTTGTTAGTTAACAAAATGGTTATCATAAAATAAGGCTTCGCCCATATTGCATAGGTATGAAGCTGGGTGCCTTAAAGTCTGAAAAAAAGCGAAAAAATCAAAAGATAAAGGCTCTGCGATATCGATCTTCAAAGTAATGCGCCGCACATTCGACTTCGTAATCGTAGAGGCTTGAATATGTTTCAGGCCTATTCTGTGACTTGCAGAAGCCAGTCGACCTTTAGGACTCAGTTTTACTTACCCCAGAACAATCTGGCCCCAATCAACTAATCCAGGGCCCGGATGCATCAACGCGCCGGGTTGGGGCAGGGCAGTCGGCATCTTTGACGATCGCAGTGCGAGGGCAGTAGATCATCCAATCAATCGTGCCCCAGCAGTTTTTTTTCCCGCTATAGCTGTCCCAGCCTCCTAGCCGTCTTCAAAAGCAACGGAGATCTTCAAAGGTGCAGACTGCCCTGCCCCTGCCCCAACCCGGCCTATTGATGCATTTGACCCCCGGAGGTACGGAAGGTTTGCCTGACCTAGGATCGAACTTGACCCTGTGCAGCGCTTTCTGCGCCCTAATAGATATATCATGGAAATTTATATTTGGAATTTTCCAAGAAATTAAATTCAGCCCGTTGGAAAAGAATTCCGTTTCTGTTCTATAATCTGGTGGTCCTTATTGAATTCGAATTTGTTCTAGAAACTCAAACAGACCTGATGGGTAGAACGAGGAAGAGGAAGGATATTCAACGTTTCTCTACGCTAATAACCTCATATTCATTTTGATAATAAATTCGATTTTTTTGGTTAGCGACAAACGCCTGAGGGGAAGAGTTGAACCTTCGAATGGTAAACCATACTTGACCTAAAGATTCTTGGCGGGCAGGGAAGAAATCGCTTAACTACCTTACATGCGAGACTTGTTCAATAGCCTGACATCATCCATTCTCCCTCTACAAATACTCGCTTGGCAGTACATGGGGGAAGGATTTGATGGGCTCAACTCGATGTGAGTCTGGGGTCAGACCACATTCCAGCTAGCGGTCGAACACGACAACCCTTGGGTAAGGTTTATCGAAGAATTGTTCAGCAGACACGACAATTCCAGGTCTATAACGAGTATGTCCTAGTACCGCGTGTATTTACAGAGCTTTTGGAACGGAAATTTCTGTTATGCCTGGCAAAGTTCTCATTTTTCGAACGAACCTGTCGAGTCGAAGAAGTGTAGGTGTACGTCTTGCACCTATTTTGTGCAAAGTAACAATAGCTGCAAAAACTGACACATAAGAAAACAAGTGATTTCCCATCTGCATGATTGTGACTAATGGGTAGGTTATCGGCTGCTACATATTTATTCAAAACACTCGCGACAAAAAAAAATCTGTTTATCCTTAGTTGAATCGTCATCTTGGGATTTGTTAAAACTGATCAGACGAACAAAGGCGTTGCGCGGAAGTACGTAGGGTGGACAATAGCGACGTTGTAAACGTCCGTTTATTGGTGGGTTTATTAAAAACGTGTCATTGTTTGACGAGCGGCGCTCGACTGCTCATGCTGCGCCCGTATGTTTACGTAGGTTGTTGTAGATGGATTGGATGGGGGGGGGGGGGTGCTGAAGAGTGAGGGAGGGGGTGAAGAAGAGGAAACTATACAAAATAGGTTTGGAATGAAGTTGTACGAATCGCCCGTAAAATGTGGGTGGAACCAGCGCTTCTTAAAACGGGTCCAAGGAGCAACTTTTCTGACATTTTAGACATCTTCGAGCCATCACTCACTCATTCACTCACTAATCCCGTTAGCTGGCGTCTGGTGGAGCGGGATGCCCTCTCAACCAATACACTGCTGTAGGTTCCATAGGAGCTTGTGCGGCCTGAACGATACGCTGCCAAGCAGTACGGTTTGCAGCAATAAGTTTAGCGTTAAGGACACTGCACTGTTGAGTCTGCAGAACCTCCTGTATGGGTTTGAGCCACGTCTTCTTCGGGACCGTTCTCTGGATTTTCCATGATGGAGGGCGCTTCCGCCAGAGCATACTCTACGGGAAAGGCATACCATCCATCCTACTGTGCTTCTCTGTACCGAATTCCGGTCCGCAATTGCTTCTCAACACGCTTTGCGGCCGCACGCGCTCTAGTCGGTCGAGTTTTCAGCGCCAAAGCCGACTTGGTGGGGCTTTTTTATACACTTTTCTCCAATTTTTATCACTTTCCAGTTTCTAAAACCCACCTAGAGTCAACAGATCGGCGGCTGCGGCGCTGGAAACCCTTCCGACTCGGGAGCGTGCGGTTCCAAAGCGTGTCGAGACGCAATTGCGGACCGGAATTCGGCTCAGACAAGCACAGTACATACATGCCCAAAGCATCGCAATCTTCTTGTGTACAACTGTTCTCCGACCGTCGGTTGATCCATTCAGCTCTTCCTTATGTCGTCGTTGCATCCACGGTCGTGAATCGTAATCCCAAGGATCTGGCGCAAACATCGCATCTGAAAGACTTCTAGCTTGATGAGGTCTGACTTTAGCAGAGTCCATGTCCTTTAGCGATCGCAGATATGTACCATCATTCACTATTCTACTGAAAAGTGTTATTCGACTATGTTCTTAGTTCTTGGGTAGGTAAAAACAAAATAGTACTTCATTCACATCATCCTACTGCAAAATCTAAGTACTTTCTATTTCGGATGAAATTTATTTCCGTGGTTCGCGTGCGTATGCGCATGTGCGCTGTATCTCCTTCTCCCCCACACTTTCTCACTGTCTCTCCCCTCACCTCGCTCACGCACTTTGAGAAGCAGGAAAAATTGGCTTCGAAATAGAGGATATGTATGCATATTTCTGACTTTTTTATCAACCACGGCTGTTTTCAACGCTAAATAATGTCCTGGTGGCCTGAAATGTTGTGTGGGGGGATCTGTTCCTGATCAAATCTGGACTCTTTCGTGAATTCCCCCTTAGTGGAAAATTCTTGTGTAATAACAAAAATGGAATTATGTCGAGAACCGAAAAAGTGAATTCTCAACCCAGTCAGTCAGTTTTATAACTGTATTTTCGTACAATTCAGATTATGCTCATAGAGGGGATGTACTGATGATCACACTCAAAATCAACTGAAAACGACGCTTTTTTGGTGAATTCTAATATTCGAATATTCGGAATTGGTGTTTTATTTGTGGGTTGACCGAAATTTGGCACTTTTCCGCTGACTGTGAGTCGGAATCCAAAGATGATCGAATGTGACGCTTTTCCGGTCAGTCGGATTTTCAATCACCATAATTTCATTTACTTCGAATCTCGAGTGAGTGAAATTTTTCTTGAGAAATTCGAATACCAAAAGCGACAGGAAAGCGGGAAGTGGAAATTTTTCAGTCCTATACGATATTGCGATTTTTCCTTATTCTGAGGCGTTTCTCTTGAATCGGAATGCAAGAAATCATCGGAAAATTGAAGGCTTTCATACCTGGCTGGAATAGATACTCACGCGGTTCTGGGCTCAGAGCGGCGCCAAATAGAAGTAGGAGCCGCCTGACAGTTCGGCTCGTTCTCCAAATCTCTGGGCCGGTGCTGTTGCTGTCAGACTCTTCCAGTTTGCCTGGACAGCAACAGCAGGGGATTATAGTAGTACACGAACGAAATTTTCAAGATTTTCGAAATCTTTTTCGTTCGTTTACGTTCGTTCGAAAATCCGTCGAACGAAATTTTTTCAGATTCCGTTTGTTCGAAATTTCGTCGAACGGAATTTTTTGTGAAATTTCGTTCGTTCGAAATTTCGTCGAACGAAATTTTTTTCATTTTTCGTTCGTTCGACATTTTTTTTTTGAAATTGTACAACTATACAGGGGACCCACAGATTGAGAGAATGAGCCGAACTGTCAGGCGGCTAGGCGCTGAGAACCTCTTGAGTACCTCGGAAGGGACGAATCAAATTCAGCGTTCAAAGTCAGGGTTCACAATATAAACGGCTGTTACGTTATCCTCATGTGAAGTTAGATCTGATCGTCACAAGACTGAAAATAAGTGAAAGGCAGAGAAGAAATGAACTGAAACAAGTCAGAATAGCTAATCACTGGACCGCCCCCGAATGATGAGATTTTGTATAGATGCTTGTTGTGCCGTTTTTTATTTTGCTGTTATATTGCTTGCTGCTTTGAGAAGCTACTATCTGCTTTGACAGCAAAATAAAAGACGGTAAAACAAGCTTTTAAAAGAAATCTAGTTGATTGGGGGCGGCCAGACATCCATTGGCTTGTGACCAAAGACTCCATGAACTCCCTAGGTACGGATCCTAAGGTGTTATGGACCAGAGGCCTTGGTGTGCCGGACGGCGACACCTTTATGCAATGTGCGGGATACTTTCGCGATATAGTTGTGCACGCTATATCGCTCGAACGTTCCCTGTGTACACTCAAACGTCTGCTGGGTTCAGTAGAAGCAGGGGCACCAACGAGCAGGTACCAACAGACTTGTATACACACCCCCAGACATCCAGTAAATATATGTATACCCTTCCTAACTACTTCCTGTACGTTTTTTTTCAACTTTTACCTTTTTTAGTGTTTTTGTGATGGCCAGATTCATTATAGCTTCGCATGAGGACACCACAACAACAGTATCAATATCTGTATTAACTGTTTGTTATGTATTAACTGTATCAAGAACCCTGTTATAACAGTTTGTATAGGTCGAGAATTTGAGTGAAACTTCTCCATATCGTTGACTCTAGTCCTACGATCATAGTGTTATCATATTTCTCTCATTACGCTAAATTTTTGGTTTTGCTCCATTTCATAGCGTTCTCTATGAGCACAATGTGTGCATTATTAGCAACTTACATACTTGTAGAGTATCCGTATCCACTTTAGCCTCGTTTGCATTTAGCAAATACACGGAATAACCGGACAGACTATTGCTTCACCCATTTCAAAATACACATGCCCTATATATTTGTGTGGCGACAATTTTCGATGACAACAAATTCAGACAGCAAGTTCAGTGACCGCCAATAAATGCATAAGTGCACGATTCTGCACGAATTTCGACGGAAAATACCCTGTTAGGGGGTGTGGAGATGGGGTGGAATCATCCTGCCAAGGTTTCTTGGCACATTTCTGTCAGAAGTCTCGAGGAAATTATCTGTATCCATGTATTTATGACTACATTGGGTACGGAAAGAAACATGGCCCGAGGGAAAAAGAGAGACCTCCTCGGAAAAAAATAAAAAATTGAACCGTTGAAAGCGTGATATTCTTGTCGTATTTTTTAATCATTGGAATTGAAATTCACCCGGATTAACGAGACTCCGAGAAATCACCTGAGAGCAGGATTCGGCTAAAATTTCAATCTCGAAACTTTTTTTCAAATCGGCGCCTAGGTCACACGTAGTTGCAGGAAACCAGGGGAAACTGCCAGAAAACCCGTTTTCGTTGAATAATTTTGACCTCAATATAGACTTGAGTCAAATTATCCGGTATAGGAGCTCTCTACACACAGAGGAAGGAGATGTCCCGTTTTCGCTGCTCTATACGTCACGCTATTCAATTCATGGGAAGTGGTCCCGAGTGGAATTAGGGGCGCCAAAGACAAGACAACTCCTCCCTGGGTGTGCAGAAAGCCCCTATCCCAAGGTATCCGTATATCCAGAAATGTGTGACCGTTGCCCACGTTTTTATACTCTGTCCCAAACGAGTTGACAAGCGAAGAGTCCTAAGAGGCAGCGCTACCTCTGCGTCTCTGACGCTTCGCAACGCATCATCTGTCTTACCTCAATCCAAAAACGTCAGAGACGCAGAGGGAACGCTGCTTCTTTAAACTCTCCGCTTGCCAACTCGTTTGGAACAGAGTATAGCTGCCGTCCCGGTTTTAAAGGGCACCCCGCGCAAATTGTTTGTCAGGGAGCGCCGCGAATGCCGTGAAGAGCGCCGTGGGTGCCGTGTTGAGACTATGTCTCATAGAAATATCGATATTTTACCGGACTTATCGTGCTGTAAATACCGTATTTCTTCACCTACAAGCTATTTGTCTAAAAGTAAGGTCTCATAGGTGATTTAACTTCTTGAAATGTTCAGCACGTCCAGCTCCATGCACATTAGGCCTAGTGCATACTTCCGGCGACGCGCGACAGCGACAGTGCACATCACCCATATTGATTTTCGGTCAATATGTATGACAGACACTATGTCGTGTCGCTCGTCGCGGGAAGTATGCACTAGGCCTTACTGCTCGTAGAACTTGGTCAGAAGACGCGGGGACGCGTTTCCGTGTCTTTACAGCCCTCTCTCGATAACAACTAACAAAATCTATTTTATTCAGATCTGAATAGTTTTTTAGGATCCAGATGAGCAGGGCTGTCAAAAGTTTAATCTCTGCTAGGGTTTATACTCAATCAATAAAGCTCGGAATGCGATTTTCAGATCGTTGCTTTGCACCCGACTACTGTACTTGTATATTTTACGACACACCGAAAATTTTGACTCAAACTTTGTTGTCTATTAGTAAACCATGGCAGTCATTATACCGTTAGTATAGTTGTGCCATTCGAATAGATTCGGATCGATATATTCGAATAATTGAAATTCGGATACCTATTCGAAATCGGAATTTCTATAATCGTACCACTCGAATACTCTTCAAAAATCGGCCCTCGAAAAACGGCGCTATTCGATTATTATTCAAATTCGGACCTCAATAAAGGGGTCATTCTAGTCTATTTGATATTTGAAGCCTACTCTTTGAACTAACATTCGAATAGTTATAATTTCGAATAATTTCGAACAAATCTGCCCCGTCGTCGCTATTTTTGGTGTACGGAAGGTGACCGTGTGTTCCATTTTATATTTGTTATTGGGCAAGAAGATGTCTTTTAATAATTGACATTGCGCAAAAAATTTTCTTTTAAATTTTTTACATTGTGCAAGTTGAACATGATGAATGTTTTATTTTGGATTTCAGTTATTCGAAAAAAGGAGGCTTTCCTCATCTGTTTAAAGGCAGCATACACGCTCGCAAGCATAGTAGAGATAACAGCATAGATAGGTCCGCACGGCCCGTACTATGTCGTCAACGACGTTTGAGGCGCTGAAAACTGTTCAGGATGGCAATATTTGACAATGTTTGAGCAATCTTGCCTTCCACGCCCGTATTTTCACACCCCTTCGAGTAACAGAATGAGAATCGATACTTGTGAAAACGTGTGATAATTGAGAGTGATAGCACTATCAAATGGGAGTGCACGAGAGAAATAGCTTGGTTTACTTGAGTATAACATGTCTGCATATCTATTGACTCTCGTCCACTTTCGAGAAAGCCGCTCTACTTTGGCTGACCTCTTGAAATGGAGGATTTTATCAGTGCACAAACATGTTATATTGAGGTAAATCGAGTTTTTTCTCTACTGCACTCCCTTTTTATAGTGCTATCATTCTATGTTATCACATGTTTTCTCAAGTATCAATTCTGATCCTGTTACTCGAAGGGGTGTGAAAATACGGGCGTGGAAGGCAAGATTGCTCAAACATTGTCAAATATTGTCATCATGGACAGTTTTCAGCGCTTCAAACGTCGTTGACGACATAGTACGGTCCGTGCGGACCTATCTATGCTGTTATCTCGACTATGCTTGCGAGCGTGTATGCTGCCTTTAAGAGTGTGATCCGATTGGTTTTACTCGGGTTTTCTCATGTGATTATCCTCTGTTTTGGTGGCAAATTTAGTTTGCTCCTTCGCGTGTTTGTGCAGAGCAAGGATAGAGACAGCGAGAAGATGTGGGAGAAAGGGGACATAGCTTACGCGCGCACACGCGCACGATGAATGGCAGAAAGTTTCACTCCGAAATAGAGTATACATAGACTGTTCACCTGGGCTGTTTTCAGTTTGTCGATTCGAAGTTATTTGAAAAATTTTTCGAATATATTCGAATCGAATTTTATCCGAATCTATTCAAAAGTCGGACCTCAAAAAGGGGCCATTAGAAACTATTTAAAAATCGGACGCCAAAAAAGGGTTATTCGAATCTATTCGAGAATCGGACGTTAAAAAACTTTTCATTCGAATCTGTTCGATATTTGGTTTTTTTCGTTCAGGGCACAACTGTAACCGTTAGATACCCTTTCTCATCAGGACCTTGAATTATTTTTTAGCTCTGAAAAAACTACTTTGACGGGCAGAAACGCTTCTCCGCGCCCCTACTGACAAAAACTTACGAGCGGTATTGTATCCAACCCAATTAGGAAAAATCAAACGTTGACAGAAGCTTGCAGTTCACGGTAGTTTCCACGATGATTCTCAATTTGGCGATTAGTTGCTGAAACAATCAGTTCTTCCTCGAGTAGCTGTGATGAGTTCATGAAAAGCTGTAGTCTCCCTCCGCCTCTTTGCTCTCAAGGAACTGTCTGTTGTGACGAAACAATCTTTTATGTGCCCTCCTTTGAAATTCTCAACTTCAGTTTCTTTTTGCTTCCGTTAGGACCTTAAATAATACTGTTTTGCATAACATATTCTTTCATGTTCGATTGAGCTCCAATATTCACCGCAAGCTACCAGCAAAAACTCATTCTTCTGGACTAGTCCAGGCAAAAAAAACTTTATTTTTAAATTCAGGCGGTTTACTAAGATTTCCGATTATTTCAAATACACATAGTCGCCAATGCATTGTTTTATGTGTTGCCGTATATCACCAGGTTTCAGTCTGTGACTCTGCAAAATCTGCTTTGAGCGGTAATTAAAAATATCTTCGAATCAACTGTTCGAATCCAACCTTGTTAATCACCCCGTGGAATGATGTCAGTGACCTGCTCGCATGCATAATTCACACTCTTCCGAACAGACCATAATCATCAAAAAGGTCGCGTTTGATGGCGCAGGCGGAAGAGGGTATAATCAGCTGTTACAGGTTTGAAATAGATACTTCAATCATGATGCATGTTTTTCAGCTGACGACGTCGCACTCTGTGGAGCCGGGATTTTTGAGGTTATTGATGAAGCCGGAGGATTTCTGGCTTCACCTCAAAAACGTGAACATGTGACGGCTTTGACCGAAGTCGGCAGCTCCATCAGTATCAGCATTTTCGACAATGAAACAAGTATGCGCTTTTCTTTCCTATTATAAGAAGAATAATTTGGGAACAAATGGTTACTAGCACAGTCTTTAGGTTGGCTGCAACGGATTATCTTGAGGACGCGCTATTTGTTATTAGGGCGAGAAGCAAAGGTAATTAACGGGGTCAGCGCAAAGTTCGTCCATAACTAGCCAAAAGTGAGGCTGAAACTTGCGCCTTTTCTAGAAACGAAGACATTTTTCAACTTGGCAATGTGATAATAATTATTTGTGGCGACCCAATTCAAAATTATATCAAATCTGGAAAAGTTCGGTTTCTTGGTCGGTAAATAGGCCATAAGTAGGTCAGAAATCGATTTCATTCCAAAAGTAAACACATATTTGGTATTAGCTCAGCTAGCTGAAGCGAATGGTCTTCTCGAATTTCCAAAATACAACTCTGAAAATTTTTACCTTTTCGAGGGAAAGTGAGTCAAGGCTTGAGTTGTTCTCAAGTCTGAAAACATTTTCGAAATCAGCGCAACGAAGCGAATCGAACAGTGTTTTCAGATTCTGCAGATGTTCGCTCTGAAAGATTTGGACGCTTTTGTCGTGTTTTTCCGTCGCAGACGGAAAATTGCGTCGGCGACGCTCTTTTCGACACGTTCCGTGGCCGGTATTGTAGCTTGCTCGTTGACTTGCCTAGCATTTCAAGTAAAGAAGCATTTTGAAGCTCCATCAGAACTCTCCGAAAATTTATACCTGTCAGAAAAACCCGTTCTGCGTGAAATGCTGCTTGTGGCCCCACTGGAATAAAAGAGAGCAGCCAATGAGCACCGGTTGTTATTTTAAGCATAAGAGTACATGCTCCATCACAGAAAACGCTGCGAAGGAATTTTTTCAAGCTAAAAAAATAGACTAGAAACTGCTCCCCCCGACTAGCACTTAAAGGCAGAGTTCACGATGAATTTCACTTCCGATATCTCTACGGTTTACGGAAGTTCTGGTGCCCTTTATAGCGAGGCATGCTTAAAAGGAACGCGAAAGCCGCGTGTTTGAGCCAAAATAGGCCCTTCCTTGTTTAGGTTGATTTTTTAGTTCGAAAGAATTGACCGCTATGAAGTATGCTGCCTATCAGTGTAATCAAGCGATCAGCTCACTTATCAGCACTTCCTTCACTTGATAATTCCTGTAATCTGAGTCTTCATTTGTTCATATTGGGGGGGGGGGGGGCGGAATTGGAGCACGGGGCGGTTCTGGAACAGCAAAAAGCTTTTTCACAGCCGTTAGTGAGACACTCCTGGGGCGGCATGCACGTACGCGGCAGGTTAGGTTGGGGTTAGGCAGGGTTTGGGGCAGGGCTGTGCGGAAATCATTTTCAAGATTTTCGGAAACAGAAACGGAAGAAAAATGGCTGAAAATAGCCGGAAACGGAAATCCGGAAACGGAAGTGAACTAAAAATTATAGTATGATTAAATGGTAGGTTTCTGTCGCTGCTCATGGCATGCAGATGTACTTCTGTAGCTTGTGATCTCAATCTATTCCCTCAAGCACCAGTGGGGCTACGGTCTAAAACTGCAAGCAAGCCGAGTACAAATAGATTTAAAGCATGAAAGGAAGACGTTCTGCTGCTGCTGCAGGTTCTCCTAGTGAGCTGCAAACAAGTCTGCTCGAGCGGCTTCTCTTCTAGAGTGCTGCTGATCTCTCTGATGTCGAGTTTCTACCTTCGACTGATTTTTCCAGTGCGATCGGTGTTCTACGACGGCTGCGGGTACATACATATGGCATTCACCATTGTTGAGAGAGCAGATGTCCGTTTGAGGCCGATCCCAGAAGGTGATCTGAAGAACTCGATTTTCCGGATATCAATTTTGGACGCTGAAAGGATGGTACTTGCTGCGCATCACGAGAAAATAATTCTTCTAGTGGACCGAGATCATGCCTTTGTTGCGTACCTTGGCGAGATTGGCGCCCTTGCTGCGAGCCATTACATGGATCGCATTTCTAGCTCCGGTGGGAAAAGGTGGTGGCTCAGAGACTCTCTTCATTTAAATAACGTGCTGCTGCTAACACATGTAATGAGGGGCCGCACTCCGGGCCGACATCGAGTTGAACCCCTCGTCGGCAGCAACATGTGCTGCTAGCTGCAATAGAAGCTGCTGATGAGAAGTGGTCGAAACCCAGAACTGCGTTGGCAGCACGTGCTGCTGAAAACGAGGAGTTGGGGGCTATGGCGTGCAAATTCTATGGCGCTGAAGTATAACCCCGCGAGTGCGTGAGTAGCTAGAGAGACGAAGAGGAAAAGTTTCTACCTCTCTGGTCCCTCAATCGGACGACTCGATTGTAACAAAGTATGGTACTGATGCATGAAAGGGTAATGATCAGCCAATAGTTCAGCGCTCCGAAAAAAATTTTGATAAAGAGTTGTAAACGCAAACTGTGATGAGATGAGACTGATAACCACGGTTCGACGGCAAGATTACACCACTTACCCGCGCAACAGTGCCTAAAGTATGCCTTCTGTAGCTGCCAAGGTCAAGCCCACGTTGGGATCGTCCTGTGCGTTGGTGGAAGGGGGGGGGCGTATACCGTGTGACGATTGGAAGGAGCGGGACACCGATCCAACCGATCAGGAATAGACTCACGTCGTGATGATCGTAGAGGTACCGCGGCTTTGTGCGCTGGCTAGGCGTGACCATTCACCTTGTAGTTTTATTTTCTTCCGTTTCCGGGCCCAAAAACTCGGAAACGGAACGGAACAGCCCCTGGTTTGGGGCGTCGGCGCGTTTGATCATTGCTGTGCGAGTGCTGGAGATAATCAATAGTTGGGATCTCAACGGGGTCTCGGCTGCCCCATCCTCCTATGTAGGGTTTGCGAGGGAACGATTTTCCAGTGCTAGCCTAACCCCCTTTCAGCCCTCGCGCTGCTATTATCAAACGCGCCAACGCTCCAAACCCTGCCTAACCCCAACCTAACCCGCCGCGTACGTGCATGCCGCCCCTGGCGCGTTTTCTACCGTTCTTTCAACACTTGGAGCCTAGGGTCCTTCTCGCCTATCATTTCACTGCGGAAAGTCAACGATAATGATCATCGTGAACGCTGCCTGTAAGCCAAGAGCTTGCTGAACCCTTGAGCAAAATAAAGTACGCTGTTCAGAATTCATTGGGATGACAAATATAAATTTCCGGAGAGTTTTCATGAAGCTTCAACAGGCTATTTTAGTTGACATGCTAAGGATGTCAGCAAGCCAGCTAGGGCATGCTTTGTAAATCTGTGAAAAACTACATGCAGTTAGGTCCGTGGCTTGCCTCCTCAAGAAAACAACATTTAAATCTCACCCGCGGCTGGCGAGAGCGATCGCGTGCATTGACCCGCTAATCGATTTAGGCCGAGAGAAGAGCGCAGCTTATCAGATTTCTTTACTGCCAGCCGCCAGTGAGATTTAAATCGCTCGCGCCAGCCGCGGTTGAGATTTAAATGTTTTTTCTTGAGGACGCAAGCCACGGACCTAACTATACGTGTCGACCTACATAACCCTGCAATGTCCTACAATCACTTCTACTATTCAGCTCTTCTTCCGCCTGTTAGATGCTCGTTACGGATAGAGACATGCGCTAGCTGCATACTAAACATCAAGCATCGGCCACCACTGTCTGTTCTGAAGGAGCGGGAAATTCGAACGGTATTTTTTCCTTTTCACTAAATGTTAGACGTGTGACATGATCGAGATAGACTTTCTCCCATTCGGTAATATGTCAGAGAAACCTTTCTCTCATTTCACTTTTTGATTTCTTACTTTCTACAGGGAAATTTTGGCATAAGTGTGATATATACCCCTTCTATGTACCATCTCGCTTCCTTCGCTTGATTATAACCTTCAGTGTGTAGAAAATTGTCACTTCAATCAATACTAACGTGTTGAATTGTGGTGAGCGCGAAGCGCTCACCAGATTTGGCTTTGATTCGCCATCGCGCAACCCCCTGATCTCAGTATCAGGGTCCATAGTAAACGTAGGAAGACCGTTCTTTTTGCATTTATTATACTTTAGGAAGCTGAATAACTGTTCAAAAAATGGTCCGGAATGGTTACCTGAGATTTGAGAAAAAGTGTCAAAACCACGTCATTTTGGTCGAAAAAATGTTCATCTCCTTTTTTTTCAGTTGGCGTTCACGATCTTGTTGGAACACTTATCGTTTAGCTAGAGAGCTCATTTTTGACCAGAGAGCTGGTCTTGTTTGCACCTAGCTCCTGACAAAATTTGAAGTTGGTAGCTAAATTTTTGCGGGACCTCAAAATTGGGGGTCAAGTAAGACAAAAACACGTAAACATGTTATTATAAACCATCCGACGTTTACTCATTCGTAAAAATGAACTAGTGAAATAAACACCGTTACTGATAGGCTTTTGCTCAGGATTGAACGCTCCCTGAGACGGGGCAACGCTTCAATCAATACGGCGGGATCTCGGAAGTACTTTTTGAAACGCCGCACGGTGTGACTCAGAAGTGCGCCACAGAACGCCGTAGAACGTATGTGGGACCAAAGTGGGAGTGCGCCGGACGTCGTATAAAGTGTGTGGGACCTAAATGAGAGGGCGCCGGACGCCGTAGAAAGTGTGCGGGACCCAAGTGGGAGTGCGCCGGACGCCGCAGAAAGTGTGCGGGACCCAAATCAGAGTGCGCCGGACGCCATAGAAAGTGCGCGGGACCCAAGTGGGAGTGCGCCGGACGCCGCAGAGAGTGTGCGGGACCCAAATGAGAGTGCGCCGGACGCCGTAGAAAGTGTGCGGGACCCAAGTGGGAGTGCGCCGGACGCCGCAGAAAGTGTGCGGGACCCAAATGGGAGTGCGTCGGACGCCGTAGAAAGTGTGCGGGACCCAAGTGGGAGTGCGCCGCACGCCGCAGAAAGTGTGCGAGACCCAAGTGGGAGTGCGCTGGACGCCGTAATAATTGTGTGGGACCCAAATGGGTCTGCGCAGAACGCCGTAGAAAGTGTGCGTGACCCAAGTGGGAGTGCGCCGGACGCCGTAATAAGTGTGCGGGACCCAAATGGGCCTGCGCAGAACGCCGTAGAAAGTGTTCGGGACTCAAGTGAGAGTGCGCCGGACGCCGTAGAAAGTGTGCGGGACCCAAATGGGCCTGCGCAGAACGCCGTAGAAAGTGTGCGTGACCCAAGTGGGAGTGCGCCGGACGCCGTAATAAGTGTGCGGGACCCAAATGGGCCTGCGCAGAACGCCGTAGAAAGTGTTCGGGACTCAAGTCAGAGTACGCCGGACGCCGCAGAAAGTGTGCGGGACCCAAGTGGGAGTGCGCCGGGCTCCGTATAAAATGTGCGGTACCCAAGTGGAAGTGCGCAGGACGCCGTAGAAATCGTACGTGGCTCCAGTGGAAGTGCGAAGGACGCCATAGGAAGTGTGCGGGATTCAAGTGGGAGTACGCCGGATGCCGTAGGAAGTGTGCGGGATTCAAGTGGGAGTACGCCGGACGCCGCAGAAAGTGTGCGGGACCCAAGTGGGAGGGCGCCGGACACCGTAATAAGTGTGCGGGACCCAAATGGGCCTGCGCAGAACGCCGTAGAAAGTGTGCGTGACCCAAGTGGGAGTGCGCCGGACGCCGTAATAAGTGTGCGGGACCCAAATGGGCCTGCGCAGAACGCCGTAGAAAGTGTTCGGGACTCAAGTGAGAGTGCGCCGGACGCCGTAGAAAGTGTGCGGGACCCAAGCGGGAGTGCGCCGGACGCCGCAGAAAGTGTGCGGGACCCAAATGAGAGTGCGCCGGAGGCCGTGGAAAGTGAGCGGGACCCAAGTGGGAGTGCGCCGAACGCCGCAGAAAGTGTGCGGGACCCAAATGGGCCTGCGCAGAACGCCGTAGAAAGTGTTCGGGACCCAAGTGGGAGTGCGCCGGGCTCCGTATAAAATGTGCGGTACCCAAGTGGAAGTGCGCAGGACGCCGTAGAAATCGTACGTGGCTCCAGTGGAAGTGCGCAGGACGCCGTAGGAAGTGTGCGGGATTCAAGTGGGAGTACGCCGGACGCCGCAGAAAGTGTGCGGGACCCAAGTGGGAGTGCGCCGGACACCGTAATAAGTGTGCGGGACCCAAATGGGCCTCCGCAAAACGCCGTAGAAAGTGTGCGTGACCCAAGTGGGAGTGCGCCGGACGCCGTAATAAGTGTGCGGGACCCAAATGGGCCTGCGCAGAACGCCGTAGAAAGTGTTCGGGACTCAAGTGAGAGTGCGCCGGACGCCGTAGAAAGTGTGCGGAACCCAAGCGGGAGTGCGCCGGACGCCGCAGAAAGTGTGCGGGACCCAAATGGGCCTGCGTAGAACGCCGTAGAAAGTGTTCGGGACCCAAATGAGAGTGCGCGGGACGCCGTAAAAACTGTGCGGTGACCAAGTGAAAGTGCGCGGGACCCAAATACAAGCACGCCTATGTCGATCATTTTTTCCGCAGGGCTACCGTAACCATTCATTAGCAAAACATGATAACCAACGATAACACACGCTCATAACATGCGGGATATAAAAGGGCAGAGGAGCGGTATGCATTCATTCACAAACCGCTCTCTTCGAGAAGCCACTGGAATGTGGCTAAGGAGGTCGAAATTGTGCAAACATGGTTGTTGGCTATTACGATGTGTTTATATCCAAGCTGACACTTGGAAAATTTTCGAAGGAGGGTTACGGTAGCCCTGCGGAAAAATGATTGGCATGAGACCCAAATGCTTGTGACCCAAATGGATGTGCGCAGAACGCCGTAGAAAGTGTGTGGGACTCAAATGAGTGCGTCGGACGCCGTAGAAAGTGTGAGGGACCCAAATGGGTGTGCGCAGAACGCCGTAGAAGGTGTGCAGGACATCAGTGGGAGTGTGCAATATATTAGTGGGAGTGTGTCGGACGTCGTGGAAAGTGTGCAGGACGTCAGTGGGAGTGTGCAGGACATTAGTGGTAGGTAGTGTGCAGGACGTCAGTGGGAGTGTGCAGGACATTAGTGGTAGTGTGCAGGACATTAGTGGGAGTGTGCAGGGCATTAGTGGGAGTGTGGACAGAAAGTGTGCAGGCCATCAGTTGGAGTGCGAAGGACGTCATAGAAGGGGGGGGCAGGGCATCAGTGGGATTACTTTCATATAACACCACCAGACATAATTCATGTTAGAAAGGAAACCTCTAGGAAAAATGAATGAAATTCCTGAAAGTTTAGGTTCCTGGCAAAAATAAAGATTTGGCATGGCCATTTTTTCGAAAAATTAGAAATATACTCAGGTAAGAGGGGAAGGTAAAGAAAAATGAAAAAAAAGTTTTGAAATATTTCTGAGATCGATTTGGCGTAGAATAATTTGATTTTTGGGAAATGTAGTGAAATAGTTGAAAGTATGATTTGGCAGTCGAGTTTGAACCAAATATTGATAAGAGTTGTGCAAAATGAGAGATCGCATTGTATAAGCTTATCCGTTGAACATATCAAAGCAAAATCACGCGTGATATGGAACAAACAGTTGATTTTGCTCCACTTAACACGTGAAGACCGAGGCATTCCAGCTCCCGAACGAGCTTTTACTGCTTGCCTTATCACGCATGATTTTGCTTTGATAAGTTCTACGGATAAGCTTATACAATGCGATCTCTCATTTTGCACAACTCTTATCAATAGTTGGTTCAAACTCGACTGCCAAATCATACTTTCAACTATTTCACTACATTTCCCAAAAATCAAATTATTCTACGCCAAATCGATCTCAGGAATATTTCAAAACTTTTTTTTTTCATTTTTCCGGATCCAGGTCATATAACTGGCTTGAAATTTGACATAAACCTGTCAAAAAATGCTTTTCTAATTTTTCGAAAAAATGGCCATGCCAAATCTTTACTTTTGCCAGGAACCTAAACTTTCAGGAATCCGTCTTTGGATCCAGGTCATATAACTGGCTTGAAATTTGACATAATTCTGTCAAAACATGCTATATGGAGAGAACTTGTTATAACACCAGTAGTGGCATATTTCTATCCGGTGGAACTGATGGTGTGACCAGGTGTTTTTTTTTCACCAACCTATATGTACATACTTTTTGTGGGTCGGAAAAGGACACGCTTCTAGGGCTTTCCCACAGCAATTCAGGCGGTTTCCTCGATCGTAATGCAATTATCGCACTTGTCCTGAAGTTCGCGCAAATTGGGGACTAAATGGAAAGTTGAAGGATTCCTCTCTGAAAAAGAAAGTGGTGGTTCCGTGAAAAGGGGGAATGGTGCTAGATGGATTGTTGAGCGTCTTGAAGGAGGCATAGCCATTTAGAATTTCTCCATAAGATATCAACCCTGTATCCGAAATCACTTGGACTTGAGAAGGAAAAGTGTCAGAGGAAACCTGGTCGCGAAAAGCACCGCTATCTTGCATATTGGTTCCTGGTCGTACATCAGTGGAGCTTCTTATCGGCGATTGTATACCTGTCTTGTACGTATCAGCCTAACTCCTTCCCAACCGAAACCTTGCTAACACTGATTTTCCCGCCGCGGCATAATTGAACCGGCGAGAAATGTCACGCATAGAATTGCCAAGATCAGCGTAACACCATCTGCATAATTATGGTTATGATTCGTCTCGGGACCTTTTCTAGCCGCATCAAAGGTCGTCGACTATAGTGGCTATTGTTCGCCGAGTGACAATTACCCACGCCGTCAGGGCACACAAATAACGGCCCACAAGTCACTCACTTTCCAACGGGGACAAGGGAACTGTTGTGATCAGAATAATACGACCGGATTAGTTATAAGTGCAGAGTTCGAGATAGGAATGTGATCTTTTTGAGTTCTTTGTAAAGATTTGAAATATCGGAGCTGGGTTCAAAACGAAAGAGTATTATTGTGTTGATGCATAATTATCCGGTGTTTTTTCAACAAAATCGGTTGATCGGCTCTGTTGTTATCGGAAAGCTTGTGAGGGTCCCACCCATCCATTTTTTACACTTCTCTAAGCTCCGAGGCAACGAACGACTGTAGATTGATTGACAATGAAGTCTTCAGCCAGCATTCGTGTTGTCAGGCCCTCGTCATCCTCCACGGCTGGCAGAAGCAATCTTACGGCCGACCTCTTCCTGGATTGTCTTCCAAGCTGGGATCACCTGATTTGAAACGGGCGAGCCACTCCCTACACTGACTTCGCTGACTGGACAGATTTCTCACAAAAATAATGAACAAAACGCTATTCTTCATGGATGAAAAACGTGGCCATATAAACGCCTGATAATTATGCATCAACCCAATATAATGCACTAGTCTCACGAGACCACAGTCCTTTACCTTCCTTTTATTTATCTTCCGACGACTTTGGTATACATTAACCTGAATAGACGAGATGATTAAATTTCTCCTGGGGTGCGTTCCAAGAATGTTTCCACGATGCCGTGGGAGGGCAAATAGCCTTTCCATGACCAAACTTGTTTCCCAGGGCCACGAATCGTAACTGATAATTGCTTCCACGTCACCGCGACTACTTTTCCATAGAAGCGTTTTGCCATGGGAATGTTCTTGGAACGCACCCCTGGTGCCGAAATCATCAACAAGAAAACCGCGGTTATGGGGTGAGTTTCACTCCGAACTCTGCACTCTACCTCGCAGCTGCGGTCACTCTTAAACCATTGTTTCAACGTAAATGGCACAGTTCAATTTCATAACGGCTTTTTTTGTTTCTCTGCTTATCTTGAAACGGTCCCACGCTGATTCCAATTATGTCTCTGGAATCGTTCGAGACCCCCCTTGGAACGGAGTTATGGCCCAAAAAATGAGCTGCGGAAGAATGGTGTACGAGTCGTCCGAAGCTTGTATCCTTCATTTCCGTGCTACTCGCAGTCGTATTATTAGTATGGGTGCGAAACGGTTCTTTTGCGAAAAATTCAACCGTGAGGATGAAGTAATCATTCTCAAAACCGCACCGCTTCTATGATCGTGATACAAAAAAGTGCGAGTAGAGGGGAAATGAAGGCTAACTTCCGTCATTTGCAACCGAGTTATGCGAGCTGTTCCGAATGAAGAGAGAGGTTGAAAATGAAGGGAAGAACGGGGCCACTGATCGGGAACCATAGCTCAATCCACTACTACTGAGAGATCGTAAAAGGGGCGTGCCAAAGCGGCTTCCGGATGTAGGCGCCCAGGGTGGCTTCCTCCTATATCTTATCCGCAAGTATCGAGAGCTTGCACTTGGCCGGTGTTATATGTGGTGGGCCTACTTCACAATTATGTGAAAATCTCTTATTTCGCCCCTGAGATTGGACTGATCCTTTGAAGGCACTGGTCACGATAAAAAAATCGTCATAAAAAAACCACAAGATTCAGCTTAGATCTAAAACAGCTGAAAGCTATGAAGGTAGCGCGGTGAAATAAGGGCTAGAATTAAAGTTATCGACACCCTAAGTTTCCAGTTCGTGCAGAAGTGCACATCGTCGCTCAAAAAGATCGCAGTTTCATGCCGAGCAGTCAAAAATCATCGACATTCAGAGGAAGAAATAAATGCAAATTTAGCTAATAAAACAGTTGAACAATGAAGGAAAGCACTTCAGTGAATGTTTTTAACCAGATGAGTACATAAATATATTGAAATTCAATTTCAAGCCAGCTGATGTTCTTGATATAAGAGGTCATCGATGCCGATGATGTGGAGTGGGCTCCTCCACCATCAAAATACTTGCTTGAAATTCATGCTTGAAATTTGGCCCGAAACAGCGTTTTTTCGCAATTTTTTCTTATGGGTCCTACTACTCTGGACCCAGAAAAGGGTTTAGAGAGGAAAAGAAGACAAGCATATTTGATCGCGACCACTGCCTTCAAGGGCATCGCGCCAGAAACCATTTTCCATTTTTCAGGCCCAATTTTATGAGTGAGATCAGTAGAACACACTGGTAAACTTAGGCTCGTCAAAAACGTAGGGCTATGGGGTTGGAGAAGTTAAAGGCAGCATACACGCTCGTAAACGTAATTGAGATAACTACGGAATCAGAATGGTATGGCACCGAACAAAACGACCACAGATTTTGGAGCTTCACAAACGACCCACAATGAGGCTACAGGGAGTGAGAAGTTGGCCCCCGCCCCTGTATCTGCCCGCCCCTGTATTTGCCGTCTCCTCATAAGCAGGGGTGCTTGGCCATTTCCTCACCGTCATCGATGTGTGGTTTTACTTATTGTACCTAATCCACCACCTACAAACGTCGCCGATGGTGGAAATGGCCTAGCGCTGTTTTGGGGAAAACTGGATGAATACAGGAGGCAGGCAGATACAGGGCGAGGCAGAGACCAACTTCTCACTCCTGTGGCGTCATTGTGTGTCGTTTGACGCTTCAAAATGCGGTATGACGTTGTGATCGGTACCATACCATTCTAATTCCGTAGTTATCTCACGTACCGTGCTGAGCGTGTATCTCACTGCTAAAGATGAGGATCCGCCATCAGTTCTCGCCAGCCATCTTCCACTCTTTAATAGAATTTCGATGCGACCGTCAAAAAACATCTAAAACTGTTACGGCTCAAACTCCTAATGCAGAAGAACTTTGAAAATGAAAGTGACGAGGTCTCCAAATTAATAAAAACTTCAAAAGCGATTTTAGCGCAAAGTTTGAATTCAATTTTACAGTGCGTTCAGACTGACTTTTTCTTACAATTGAAGGTTTCTCATGGGCCCTTTCGTTCACTAGAGAGGCCGAGCGAGACAAAAACATGAAAAAAAGTGTTATCCGGTTTTCTGCGTGTAAGATACTTTTAGAGGCGGTGTTCTCGATAAAATCAGTCTCCGAGCTTTCACCGGAAATCGGGAGGTTCGAGACCATTTTCGCTAACAATCTTGAAGGGAAACCGCTAAAAAAGAGCGCAAAAGAGCTCTATATGCTCAGAAAATCGCCGCATTCAATGCCTGTGGAATATGCCTTCAACTCGAGTGACTACACCCATCGAAAGACTCTATCGCAGGGAGACGTGCTCTAAACAAAAGCACGTGCTGCAAAAGTTCATCGCGGGAGCACGTGCCGCAATTTAGTCACTGTAGCACGTGCATCAAGGGAGTCCAGCGCTATCGTGGCAGCACAACGACGCGACGCGGCCGGCACACCGATGTGCGAAGCGGCTAGCTCGCCGAGCACCATCTGGGGCCGCCAGCGGTTGGACGAGGAATTCAACGCCCGGTCGGGTGAAGTACCTCAAACTTGGGTAATTGAACCGTCAGCGCTGCCGACCTCTTAATCCCGTCTCAAGGGCGAGTCATATACTTTCCTTTTTTTGATAATCGTTTTTTCATCAGTTGAATGTGTATCATGCACGCTTTGAACGGCTAAATTGTTGGGGCACATGTTGTAATTCGGAACGCAATAGGAGCACGTGCTCCCTTAGCAGCACGTTCCTTGACTGTGCTCGAAACCGCCTTGTCGTCGAGTTGAATGCATATTCGACACGCATTGAATGCGGCGATTGTCTGAGTGAGTGTTCTGCTCACGCAACGTCCACTTCGTTTCAACCGCAAGCGATCTGTGGACATCTGAGAAACATATTTCAGGAATACAATTTTCATTCAGAAGGTTATAATCTACTCCTCTCATTCAAAATTACCCCATTTGATGATTGCTTCTTGGAGTCGGTTTTTCAGTTATACACTTTTATCGGTAGCTGCTGAGGGAGTTGCCGTGGCGTGAGCGAAACTCTCAAGTTTAGGGCCGTATAAGGGTCTTTCGTGCTCGTTCTTAGTCGTTTTTTTCTAGCATTATTGATGAAGTGGGCCCCGGGTCTTCCAGTTTACGGCCAAAATCCAAAGACTGTTCTGATCATAGACACTGCCTTTAATGAATGTGGGCTCAGATCTCCTATTAAATATTTCCAGCTGGCTAATTGCTACGAGTCGATAGTCGATCCATGTTTCGACTTGCGATTCGTAGAGGAGAAGGCTGATTCAGCGCTCGACCTTACATACCGAAAATCGTCAATTTGGGACTTTCCAGAACGGTGAGTTTGTTTATTGTACACTAACGGTGATTTGTTTGATGTGGAAATCTCTCAATTTGATTTTCGTGGGTTTCCAGGTCCGAAGTGAACAGCACCGGCGACTCCGTGATTCTCTTGCTTACCATGTGGAATATCGAACAAAACTCGACATTGAAGCAGTACATAGAGGTGAATGGGGATTCACGAAGTTGTGTAATGTCGCCTCGTAAAACTTAGTGTAGTGAGTGGACGCGACTGCTGGGGGGCTCGTCGATGACGATGGAAAACCCGCTGACCGGTGGTGCCGCCAATGCCGCACGCTAAGGGTCGTTTGTACTTCCGCCGCCGAGCGACAAAGTGCATTTTCATGGTATCTATCATGTCGCGCCGCGTGATCAATATTATGGCGGAGATCATACTTCCCGCGACCAGCGACAGCGATAGTGCATATGATGCATATCGATTTTAGGTCGATACTGATGACAAACATTGCGTCGCGTCGCTCGTCGCTGGAAGTATGATCCCGGCCTATAGGATTGCACTTCGCCGCGCCGACGAGCGGCAGAAGTATAAGCGACGCCTTATAGTTGTGTCTCGTCCACTTGCAAGGCTAGAAGTGGCGAAAGGACTGTGCTCATGCTCCTTGTTCATTCTTGCTTATTTCAAGGAATTGAGCTTACGCTCTCTCTCTGGCTGCTGCATATAACTTATGCATTGATCATAAAAAAAAATCAATCTGTCAACCAAATGTTGTCTTCAGGCTTTGAATTCATCTTGAATTTATGACACAGGCGGAACTATTTTCAGGGTTTGTTCCCCTTCGTCGTCAAGAGCGTATCCAATGAAGTAATTGTGAGCGGATCTCCCACGGACAATATTCTCTCGCCAAATCAATCTTCGATTGGATACATTGAATCGCCCAGGTATGTGCATACATATCCTGTATTTCGGCGCGAAATTCACTTTAGTCGATTGTGTGTGTGTGTGCGTGTGCGAGCACGGATGGCGTTTATACTTTGCATTCCTAATTGTGCGTTGGCACAAACTCGGCGCACGTGTGTTATAACATAGTTTGCGCGAACGCACAGCAAGGAACGCAAAGTATCGTATCGAAGCGATTTGTGCCGACTGCACATATGGTTAGATCCGCGGCCTGTGTCCTCAAGAAAAAACGTGTAAATTCAAATCGCGGCTGGCGTGGCGATTTAAATCTCAATCTCTGAGAGTTAAACCGCCGCGCCAGCCGCGGTTCGAATTAAAACGTTTTTTCTTGAGGACACAGGCCACGGACCTAACTATATGTAAAGTCCACAGCGACGGAAAAAATCGTACGTGCGGTTGCCTATTTGCACTATGCATACTGTAGCTATGACTGGCTCGCTTCCAAGTTTGCGGAAGTCCCGCCATAATCTGCGAGAAATTTTCAACCGGACACATTCAAAAACGGTAAGTTTTCCCACAAATCACACAACTTCAATCTATCTAACGTCTTTACGATAGAAACAACTAGAAAAATTTGAAAGAAACAGAAAAAATCATAACAGAGGAGAAATTGTCAGCTGTTCTTCATATCGATTAACGGTAAACTTTTAACCGAGTTAGCCATGGCTACATTTTGCTTAGTGAGAATACGCAGCCACACCACCGCCTCTTTCTGTTGCCGTGGACTGTACACAGATTTCTGCTTCAACCAAAAATAACTTACGAGGAGCCCGTACGTGATTGCCTCTTCCCGCAACCAGCCTGCGTGTCGCGTTATCGATCGATATAAGCAAGGTCAATGGTTGACGGCACGAGCGAGCGTGCTTTGGGCGGTCAGCATCGGGTATCTAATCACCGACGCGACAATATACCCGTTCTTAGTCCGGAAAAGCTTCGAAACCATCAATTATTTAGAAAATTTCTTTCTATCTTTTTTGCTCCGTCCTACCTGACGTCATTCGGCACTTTAAAGGGACAACCATTACGAATTTTGCAAAGGAAATGCGTCCTTCCCATTTTTTCCCCCAAGCGTTGAACTTCTTTTAGGTCTTCTCCTCATTTCCGTTTTCAATGGGGTTGCACACAGCTGGAAAAAGTCCAAAAATAATTTTGAAATAGGATTTATACTTCATAACATCACATCCGCCTTTAGATATCCAGATGCGTATCCCCGTGCTTTGGAGAAGAAATACACCTTAATAAATCTGAAGACGAATGGCTTCATTCGACTGGTCTTTGAGGATTTTCACGTGCACTTCCAGAGCGAGATGCAGGTTTGTGAATGCTTTGTAATGTTCTGAGCTGAACAAAAATTCAGTGGAGTGAGCCATATTGAGGTGAATTAGTCCGTACGTACATAGCGTCGGCATGGATCCGGAAAAGACTTCGCGTTCTTTGTTAAAGGTTGGCGCAAACTCGGTGCTGTATGCTATAACATAGGTGCACCGAATTTGCGCCAACCTCCAATGGGGAACGCAAAGTCTTTTCAGGATCCACGCCGATGTTAGATGAGTAACTGTCCGTAAGAGAAAGATCTAAGTTTTGCCGATCTAATGTCAACCGTAAAACGCCGTGGTTGAATACACGAAAAGAGTGGAGCTGGGGGACGAGATCACAATCAGTCTCTTCCAATCAGGACCACTCCGAGCTGAGCCAAATCAGCTCCGTTGACTTTGTGATTCCGGGCCCCACCAGTTTCCAATACTTGAACTGCCCGTGGTCACCGAATGAATTTGGAGCTCAACGTTCAAGGTTTATCATCTGTCAAGCAGGGATCAGCTGAAGACTAACACATAACATTTTCACGCGATTCGCACGGAGTGATAGCACTTTCCGATTGGATTATATGTGACGCCGTCTAGATTATGCAAACCATCTGCAGCCAGTGTCAACAGCAAAAAAAACTTCGAATTTCTCGGCTGGGAAGTACTGACCAAAATCAAAACGGAAAATAAGGCATACATAGATTTCGAGATATGTAGCCCAAGGTGGAGTCCACTGAAAGCCTAAACTGAGAGAATTAGGCTGCGAATTTCAAAGATTTCCAAGGGTTGAATTATCCAAGGCCCGTATTGCATGGATAATAATTTTGCTGTGTCTAGAAGTCAACAAAGTTCGAGTTCACTTTTCTCAGTATGTACTTCTTTACAGATTTTCGACAGTGATGGTCGCGAATTGATCAACACGAGAAGGGAGAACCGTCGTCCACCGGCCATTTTGTCCAGTGGGAATCGTCTGAACATCCATTTCAAAGCTCACGATTTCACGCAAACGGTGACTTTTATTCGATATTTTCTGAGCAAAAAAATCTTGTACAAAAGCATGAGGCATAGGGAAAGCAGATCCCTATTTTTTGGCCGAGGTGAGAAGAATGTTCTGTTTTTCCGAACTCCGCGAAAACGCCCCAGAAAAAAAGGAGAGAATCAGGAGAAGAAGAATATCTTGCCCATCCCCAACTCGAGAAAAGAACAAAAAGAGAAATTCGAAATGCCGTGTATTAATCAACCTTTTTCCGACCAAAATCACGTGGGTTTGACAATTTTTCTCGAATCTCAGGTAACCATTCTGGACCATTTCGCGGTGGTATTTTCAACTTTTTAAGTTCTATCCAGTGCAGTAAAAATTATTTTTCTACGATTCCTGTGAACCTCGGCATGATTGCTTCGGTGAAGATTTACCGAGCAGTTGAGTGAAAGCGGCACTGGGGCTTCGGTGGCGCAGTGCGACAAGGCGCTCTCCCGGAAAGGGAATATGTTGGTTCAATATCGCCCGAAGCCAAGCGTTTTCCGATCAACTCAACACCTTGTGTAAACATACCATAACGTGTACTGCGACGTTAAACAGCATTTACGGCAAAAAAAAAAAACAACTAAAAATTTTGAATGAACATTTTGTTCTACGAGATTCTCAGAACGGTTGCCATAAGCTCCACGCCGAATACGAGGCACCTCAGATGGTGACACCAGGCACAATACACACTAAAAATTACTATCGACTTCATGCTTCGAATCGAAAGCTTGGAGTAGCTAGTATTGAGATTTGACCAGAAAACCCCGAAAAATTTGGTGGAACTAAATTGTCAACGCCGTTTCTAATAATTTGGTTGAAAACGGACAACGCGCTCGAGAAGGCACACGAGCGCAAGTATGATTGGACTATCGATGTTACTCCACTTGCATGGCTGGGTGCTGACCATTTATGCCGTTTGAAGCCTCGAAAACGAGCCGAATCGGCCTACTTCGAGCAATTTTGAGCAGCGAGGTGTGGAGCCCTGCCCACTTTGCCTGTGGAACTCCGAGTTCTCATACAACTTTATTGCTTTACAGCGGTCGCCTCGGCTCGTTTTCAACCCTTTCAACGACGTAGGCGTTTTAGTATTGGTCGCCTGAGTTAATAAACGTCGTTATCTCAACTTCTTTTGCGTGCGTGTATGCCGCCTTTAAAGGTTTCGCGATAAGAAAGGTTGTTGTGCTAGCAAAAATAAGTGAAAAGTTGGGAAAATCTCTCGACAACAAGCTATTTTTTGGTGTCCGCCCACCCCCAATTATCGAGATTTTTGTGAATGCCAGGTTTGACATCTTTTGTTTTGCTTCTAAAAAAATTTCTGACCACTTCTACACTTCACTTACAACTTTAAAGGCAGCAGACACGCTCGAAAAAGTTGTTGAGATAACCACGTGTCTGAAGTCGCATGGCTCCTAGTAGACTGCTCACGCCGTTGGAAGCGTCAAAAACGAGTCAAAATTATTAAATTTCAGTAACGCAAATCGAAAAATTCCTGCAACCCCGCCCCTGAGCTTCTGCAACCCCGCCCCAAAATACAAACTCGTCCAGATTGATAGTACTAACACGGTCCATTTAGCTGGTTTTTGATGGTTCCAACGAGGTTAGCGTTCCAGTACAGGCTGTAAGAGTATATCGGCGTCTCTATCTCAACCGTTTTCTTGTTAATATTCGCTGTTTCAACCGCGTGCCGCAAAACTCGTCCACTTTCACCTGATAACAAAATAACCGTTATTCCTTTATTTGCACTCAGTTTTCGTCCGTTTTTTCGTCAGTTCCTAATACAACCAGCTCCAAACCTTTGATTTAAGTCATAAAATCGATACCATTTTTGAGCAAACTAAAAAATGGGAGACAAGCATTCATGAAAATCTCGTTGATTGGGGGGGGGGGCCGAAACCTTTATTTAGCCGTCCCATCTTGTTTTTGTATGATTTTCTCTCAAAATTTCACTTATTTTTTGCCTTTGTGACGACCAAATCTAACGTCGGCGTGGATCCGGAAGAGACTTCGCGTTCACTGTCGAAGGTTGGCGCAAACTTGGTGCCATATGCTATAACATAGGTGCACCGAGTTTGCGCCAACCTTCAATGGGGAACGCAAAGTCTCTTCCGGATTCACGCCAATGTTACGTTCTGATGAAGAGAGCTTGAAAAATCATCTTTATCGTGAACTCTAACTTTAAGACAGATAGCCGGAGAAGTTTTCAAAAAGAATCATTTATGACTCGAGAGAATTTGACAGGCATTTGTAAACATCTCAGAAGGGTTGTATAGTGCCAAAGTTACATAAGATTGTGAAGTGTTCGAAAACATATCGAGATTTCTATAAATGCCCAGTAGGCATTCCGAATACCCAACTTCAGGTTGGATTCCGTGCTCGCTATGAATTTGTCGAAGACAAAGAGTGGTCGGATCGACCAAACGCTAGAGGTGAACACTCTTTAATTCATGACTGATGTGGAGGAGTAAGTTATTCATCCCTTATGTGGCAAATCCTTCAGACTGTGACGAATTTCTGGAAGGGTACGGTGGAGAGATCAAAATGGACGGCAACCAACATCTAATTAACACTTATGTGGACTGTATATGGATTGTGGGACGCTTTCCGCACATGGCCCGAACCTTCGATAGGATTTATTTGAAGGTAATCAATGTGATTTTCTAGTTTCTCTTCATTCTGGAGTGCACTTTGTGCACTTTGCTGGCTCCTATGCGTCCGCGTGCGGAGCGTCGCGTGAGGGGCGACGAGAGAGTACGGGGGAGAAGGAGAAGCGGCATATGCGCGCACACGCATGCTATGAACCTTGCCGAATTACTTTCCGAAATGAAGGGCATTGGGATCGCATGTGGAGTACACACATTTTTTGTGAACATCTGTTTTGGCATGGGAAGAAGTTCTTGAACAACATCTCAGGTTCGAAATTGAAATTGAGATAGTTCAAAAAAAGATTGGGTGCTACCTAAGGTCTATCCGATTGAGACTGTCCGCTCACACTGTCAGCGTGCGTGTGGAGTGGTCGTCACAAAGGCATTTTTCAGACGAGCCGACCCATGAATGAGATACAGCAGCGAACAAAAATCTTCGGACAAGTCCTTTTCGCGAATAATGCTTTTATACATATCTTGGCTTGGCCTTAGCGAAACTTGATGAAACTTTAGTATGTTATGGGGCATCACAACTCTTGCTTTACACATACACAAGATTAGGTTTTGAAGGTGCAGTTTCTAAATATGGAACTTATTTACCATTTTGTGGTATTATTTAATAAAATTAGGACTATTCCCACAAAACATGGCTTTTACAATTCCAAACTCGTGGCAGTTATTCACCATTTGAAGATCTTCTGAACTGAACCGTTCCGTTGTATAACCTTGTGAAAAAATAGTCCCTATCAGAATTGTTGTCAAACGCAAAACTGAACAGGTTGGAATTGATTTTTGGAAATTGATCCCTATAAAATTAGTCGCCCCATAACCATTCCAAAATATGTGGTTCATAGGCTTTGACAAAGTACAACTGTTTCAAAAATTTCGCTCTTTTTCGATAACATCAAAGAGAGATATGTACTCAAAGGCAAAGTTCACGATAATCTTCGATTTTGAGATTAATAGCTAAATCGATTGTTTGGCCCCCGGGTAGAAGATAAATGACGAAGGAATCGAGAAAAACGCACCAGAAGAGCACGGAATCCTTTACTCTCACCCCGTCTCTTTGCTCTCACTGGAACTGTTTGTTGTGGCAATGAAAACTTTTGTAGCCCGTGTTTTGCAATTCTATACTCTCTGTTGCTCCGCTCTTTTCTTGAAACCCTCACTAGTACTATTCTGTCTGGAATGTTCTTCCATTTTCGACTGATCCCATTTTTCATCGGTGGCAACCACCGTGAACATGTTCATACAACTGGACAACTAGTCCAGGCCAGAGAATAATGTCACTGAAATATGACGCTTTAGTGCGTTTCTCGCCGTTTCTTCATAATTCCTGTAACACTCGGTGACCAACGCTTTGTTTTGAGTAGAAAACTTGGGAGCGAAAATCATCGTGAACACTGCCTTTTATAGTTGCCATATCGCCTAATTTTATTTCGACTTTATTTCCAAAAAAACTTCGATTGAGATTCATTTTTTTACAAGGTTATGCAATGGTTCCAAAGGTCCTAGAATGGCGAATAACTGCCACGGGTTTGGAATTGTAATAGCCATGTTTTGAGGAAACGGTCGAAATTTTAATTATTACCACGAAATCATAAATAAATTCCTTATTTTTTCTTCTTTATTGACGCAGACTAACACCCACGTGACAAAAAATAAAAATAAATAAATAAATAAAATTTTTAAAAATGAAAAAAATAAAAATATTAGGACAAATCATAAATAATTGAAACCAAGCAAGTATTTGGAACAGCCAACAGTAAAAAAAAGAAAACTGTAATAAAAGAGCTGTAATAAAGAAGAAAGCTGTAATAAAAGATCAATCGACTTTGTTAAAGACCTGCGATTTTAGTAAATGGGTAGCTAGACGTCTGAACGCAGTCAGAGACAGGTGCATCATATCCTGATCAAAAACCTTATTCAACAAAGGTACTACTCTAATAGAAAAGAACTGCGACCTAATCTGCGAGTCGGTTAACGGAAGCTTGATTTTTGTGCTTCCACCCCTAATTCTAGAATGGACATTCGAAAAGAATTAACACGAGTTGACTCTTGTCTTCCCTGTAAAAATTTTAAAAGCCATAACAAGATCGTTTTCCCCTTTCGACTGATAAAACTAGGAAGAGCATAAAGCTGGCGTCGTTCCACAGAATTATGGATAAATTCGTAACCGAGTCCAGAACAACGCGTAGCAAGCTTTCGCGTAAAGTTGTATTTAAAAACTGCAGCTTGAAAATCTAATCTTGTGTATGTGTAAAGCAAGAGTTGTGATGCCCCATAACATACTAAAGTTTCATCGAGTTTCGCTAAGGCGCCATGCGAAGATATGTATGTATAAACATTATTCGCGAAAAGGCCTTGTCCGAAGACTTTTGTTCGCTACTGTACATCTGACTGGGATATTATTCACTTTTCGTCTGATATTTCTGCTAGTCGATTCACAGGTGTGAAAAATACTTTCGCGACGGCAGATCAACGCGCCCGCGGACCACGTGATCGGACAGTGCCATTCAGATAGAATTTATGTGATCCCCGGCGTGAAATAACAGAAATTACTCCTTAACCATTGGAAGCCGGTTTCTAGAAATAATCCTAAAACGTTTTCCTCTGGGCTTCTAACCAATATTTCTGGGTGGTGAGGCGCTGCTTGTATACAGAAAATCTGAATTTTTTAGAAAGGCGAATATTTTCGTTTTTAGATCGAAGAGTTCCATATGAAAGGAGTCGGATTGCGGCTAGAAGTTCGAGAAGGCGCATCTTCTGTATCGGAACGTGTTTTGTTGTTATTCGACTCCCAGACTCGAGATCAGTTGGAGCACAAGCAGCCAAGGTAAGTTCTAGATCAGCGAAGGGAGGTCTTAAAGGCAGTGTCCACGATAAAAAACCATGTCTGATTTTTTGGTGGAGATCGGCGGCTGCGGGGCCTAGCGCAAACCTAACGTTGAAAAAACTAAGAAAAATGAGCTCGGAACGGTCCCCTACGGCCTCAAAGTTGGACACCCGTCAGCTCGTCACACCCCAGATGCACTTTCCACGCCCACCGACGTGAACAAATGAATGCTCGAGATTATGTGATGAACGATGGTTTGCGATCAATAGCCCCGTTCTTCCCTTTATTCCCAACTTCTCTCTTTACTCAGGTCAGCTCGCATACATTGGCTGCAAAAGACGGAAGTTACAAGCCTCGGACAACTCGTCCACCATGTTTCCTTAGCTCAATATTTGAGGGGCCATAACTCCGTTCCCTGAAGGTCTTGTGCGATTCCAGAGATATCATTGGAATCAGCATGGGACCGTCTTCAAGATTGGCCGAAAAACAGAAAAACGATTCTTATCGTGAACACTGCCTTTAACATGACAAGAACACAGTAGTTGAGCGATGTTTCGCAGTTCCTTTTGGTTTAGTCCACATTTTGTCTTTGTTGTCCCCTTTAAAAAATCCCTCTAATTTTCAAGATTATCATATTCACAACATAAAGTAAAAAATTCACAAATAGTAAATTTTCCCCTATTCTGAGTTTTCGATAATTTCTGCATTTGAAGCAGCTGCTCATTTTTAGGCACGGCTTCACAACGTCGTCGTCGTCACCGGCGTTCTACATCCGACTTCGTGGATACCTCATGGGAAGGTGGGCTTCTCTAGCAACATATCTTTTCTAACGATTGCACCTCCGTCGGATTTCGAAGAAAAGAGGCATTCTCCTAAGCACTTGAAGGTTTCGTCCTCGCTGCCCATCGCTACTGACTTTCGCATTCAGTCCCGCACGCGTGTGACGCGCTGCCGTTGAGGAGTATGAATAGCCGTTAAGGGTTGGCGGGGCGAGTCGTGCCGCCTTAACTTTGAATAAGGGACGGCTGCGCAGTTTCGGGGCCACCATTCATTCCCCGTCATTGTGGCGCCACTAGCGCCGCTCAACTATGTTGGTGCCTTCAGGCTTCTTTTCTGCTTCGATTATCGCGTGGCCTGACCTCATTCATTGAATACAACTCGCCGGTTCTCTCCACCTCGATCGTTAATAACGATCACCATGGTTGAGCCGCAACTTGTGTATTAGAAGCCTAACTTTTCTATAAAGTACTCAGATTTATGATTCAGTAGCGGGCTGGAAATTGTGTACACTCAGTTCTACCGCTGGGCAACGGCTCTCTGCCCAGGAATTGGCGAGTTCCATTGCGACAATGCTCGTTGCATCAAGGTTAGTCTGAAACGACTTCTTAAAGGCAGCACACACGCTTGTAAACGTTGTTAAGATACCAACGGAAATAGAATGGTATGGCTCAAAACACAACGCCCTCTCATTTTGAAGCGTTAAAAACGACCCACAATGCCGCTACATGAGCAAGAAGTTTTCCTCGCCCCTGTGTTTCTCCGCCCCCTCTATTCGCGTCCTACTCCAAACCGGGGATGCTGGGCCAGCCTCACCGTCTGCGACGTTTGTGGGTGGTATAGTATGTAGGTACAATAACTTAACCACATACATCCACGACGGTGGAAATAGCCCTGCACCCCTGTTTTGGAGGAGGACTGGGAATTTAAAGGCAGTGGTCGCGCTCTAATATGTTCGTCTTCTTTTCCTCTCTAAACCCTTTTCTGGGTATAGATTAGTAGAACCTATAAGAAAAAATCGCGAAAAAATAGCTGTTCTGGGCCAAATTCGAAGCCTGAACTATCTTGTTTTTTGATGGTGGACGAGTCCACCCCACATCATCGGCATCGATTATCTCTAATATCGAGAACATCAGCTGGCTTGAAATTGAATTTCAATCAATGAACTTTCGGATTTATGTACACTTCTAGTCAAAAACATTGGTTGAAGTGCTTGCTTTCATTGTTCAACTGTTTTATTAGGTAATTTTGCATTTATTTCTTCCTCTGAGTGTCGATGATTTTCGAATGCTTGGCATGAGACTGTGATCTTTCTGTGCACGTGTGCACGAACTGGAAAATTAGGGTCTTAATAACTCTAATTCTAGCCCGTTTTTCACCGCGCTACCTTCATAGTTTTTGAGCTGTTTTATTTCTAAGCTGATTTTTATAGTTTTTTCGATAACGTTTTTCATCGTGACCACTGCCTTTAAGGAGCGGAGAATTAAGGGCGGGCTAACTTCTTACTTGTGTAGCGGCATTTTGGGCCGTATCTTAGACCTAAAAATGCGTAGGCGTTGTGTTCTGAGACATACCATTCTATTTTCGTCGTTATCTGAACCACAATTTCGAGCGTGCTCTGACTTAAAGCTAGGAAAAAACATCTCCATCTATTTGTAAGTTGTGTTTTTGACTTTTATTCTCTCAATTTCAGGCTACACTTCGATGTGATGGAGTCAATCATTGCGGTGATAGCAGCGATGAACAATGTCAGCGGCCGATTTCCGATTTCAAGCAACCGTACGTGTTTTGGGGAAGAACTATTAATAAGAACAAGTGAAAATTAGAGAGTGCTCTTGCTGCATCCTCTAAAAACTTTATTCCTGAAGATAATGACTCATACTGGCAACGATTTAGGATCATCCTTCCTTTGCTTTTTGGTATGCACGGTCATAGGACCTGTTCACATGACCCCAGGAGCAGCAGTTATGTACTAGTGCTCAACCACCCCTGAATGTTAAAGGCAGCATACACGCTCGTAAACGTGGTTGGGATAACCATGTGAATCGAACCGTTTGGCTCACAATATAATGCCTACGCATTTTGAAGCGTCAAAAATGACCCACAATGCCGTTACAAGAGTCGCAACTTTGGCCCCGCCCGTACTTACAGATAGTTACCTTTGTCCGCAAGCAACCCTCGCAATTTTGGGTCAGCAGCACTACCGCGCCTTCGGCCATTCGGGTACATTCCAATATTTAGGGATACTGATGTGTCGGGACTGATCGCTTTGGTGATTGGGGTGTGCGGTCTGATCCTACTGATCATCTCCACGACTGCTGTTATGGGCCGTTTTTACCGCAGACGGCTGGCCACGCAACTCAGCGGTACCAACCTTTCAAGAAGTCAGTGAATATTGTTACATATGTACCTAGATTTCTTTGTAGATTTTAGCCCAGTGAGTGGAGCGACTGTGAGGTAGATCGCCACTAGCGATCAAAACTCCGTTGGCCGGTGCTGTCGTCAACGCCGCGCGACCAACCGCAATGACCGCTTCTGTTCCACCCATTTGACTATAACTAATAAGGGGACCATTCATGCGCAATAGAATACATAGATATTCCAGACGCATCCTTTCCGTCCGACTCTTCCGCGCCTACGATGCAGACGGTGGGAGAACGGCGTTTCTATGTTTTGCCAGAAAATCAGATATCTGTTATTGAAGCTCCGCCTTCCTATGATGACGCACTGAAGCATCCTGCGGTGCGGATAAACACAAATTAGTTTTTCACGCTTGTGAGGAAAAAGTTGATCCGAAGACAATCCAATTTTCCAGGTGCCGGCATCACGCGTGCCATCTTATCTGAATCAGGCCTATGCCAATAGCGGCTCAGAGGTGAGTCAGAGATAAAAGAGGAAAATCAGTCCGAATGAAGCTGTTCGCTAACGCGGTCGGCGTGCGTGTCACGCGGCCCTCGCGTAGGCATTCACGGAGGAGCCTCCGCACGGTTGCAATCAGCCAACTAGGACATTATTCAGTATTTGTCTAATATCCCTGCCAGCGGACTTCCAGGTCCGAAAAAATGCCTATGCCATGATTGCTTAACACGCTCACCGACCGCATGGGCGGACGCTCTCATTTGGAAAGACCTTATATTTATTTCCCGAGTGTGTCCGTGACTCGTCCGTCCTAGACCATTCGACCGTTTAGTGGTCCTACACTCTCTGTCGCCACTCCTGAAAAATTACAATCGGCTTTCCTAT